>CANSZD010001793.1:0-306365 GCA_947648045.1 Beta corolliflora
GTCAAGGACATGCATTCCTATATAGCCGTTCATAGCCGTTCAACATAGGGCCATACGTAAATACCATATTACCATTTCACCCACTCCTCCATATTTTATCATATTTTTGAATTTGAGAAAAAGGTGGGAAGAGAGAGAGAATATAGTGAGATAGACGTTGGAAGTTCTTAAATCTTAACAGCAAACCACCATTTTTTACTGTTTACCCCCTCTCTCCCCTGCATCTTGAAATCAAATTTCACAACTGCAAAACAGAATATTAAAGGATCATTCTTTTAATACCCACTTTCTTTTTTCACTGAGTATCATTCCTTTCTTTCTTTCTTCAAAACTTAGAAAAATTTTCAGCTTAAAAAAGCTTCCAACTGTACACTCTTCTCATTCAAAAGCTCAAATCTTCTTCTTCAACATTCAAATTTTGTTTCCCAGATTTCAAAATCTTCTTAAAATTAAAACCCTAATTTTTTTTTGGGTAATTTGTTGAAAAAGATTGAATCTTTTTAAATTATGGACACCTCGTTTAGAAAAGAAGATCGTTTAAACTTGAACGAGTCAACTGGGTCGGTGACTGAGTCACTCACCGAGTCAAGGATTGAACGTAGAAGAAGTATGGAGAGTGGTTGTGATATTCGTTCAGGAAAGAAATCTTCATCTTCTCCACCACTTTTGGATTGGCCAATTAAAGCTGCAATTCCCAAATCTGTAGTTTCTGGGTCACAAAAGCCAGTTTTAAATGATGATTCTGAGCTCAAAAGGCATAATTTGAACATTTCTGGTAATTTTGGAAAGTTTAAATTTCTGGGTTGTTGAATTTTTGCAAAGCTTAGATGGTGCACACGCTAGTACATAGAGCATGGTATGCATATGTACATGAATAACAAGCCAAATGAACATATGTACATCTCTGTTGGTACATGTTCATTGGTACTGGTCTTCGTGTACATAATCTAGTGCTTCATGCTCATCGTGGTATGGTTCTTTTCATACGGATGTGTGTATGTACTAATTTGGGGATTTTTGTGGTTTAATTGGTTGAATATTAAATGTTTGTTGAAATGTCACAGAGATGGAGATGATGAAAGAGAGGTTTGCAAAGTTACTGCTTGGAGAGGACATGTCAGGAAGTGGGAAAGGGGTTTCAACTGCTTTAGCTATTTCTAATGCTATCACTAATTTATGTGGTAAATCACTAAATTGTCTCTCTTTATGTTTTTTCTAGTGTTTAAGTTTGTAATAAGTGTGGTTTTATGCCTAATTTAGTTTGATTTTTGATGGTTTAGCTACGATTTTCGGGCAATTATGGAGGTTAGAGCCATTGGCTAGAGAGAAGAAATCGATGTGGCGAAGAGAGATGGAGTGGTTGCTTTGTGTTGGTGATCACATTGTTGAGTTAATACCAACTTGGCAGACATTCCCTGATGGAAAGAAACTAGAGGTAGTCCATTCTTCCTGAGTTTCCTACAATTTTCTGTTGGTTTATAAATGTATTGAGCATGAGAGTGTTGGGGAAAGGGTATGGAATTACTATTTTCTTAAACACTGATCATTTTTGAAATGATATTGTCCTAGAGCTTGTCAATTCTCAATTGTCATATAATATTGTCGTCACCAGAAATTTCATTTGCATAATTTTCTCCCCTCATGGGTACTCTCCACCTATGTTACTCACTCAGACTCGGTTACTCGAGTTGCACGTAGGTATGTGTCCAAGTGTCCGAATTGACATATTGGAGTGTCCATGATTATGGCCCCAAATGAAATCTCCATACCTATGTCAGAGTGTTGAGCATCCGGCGGACCCATATGTGTACTTCAGATCTTTCTTATGTGGTTTGTTGGGTGCCTTGATTGAGGCATTATAATTTAATGATAATGGCGATGGTGATGGCAATAGTATCAACTATGTGGGGAATGTGGAAGCTAATTGTCAGAAAATCAAATAGTTTATTTAAGTCTATAGAGAAATCAACCTAAGATCCATGTACATAATATTAGTTGAGAAACTTGGTTTCTTGATCAACTGTGTGGGAATGTGGAAGCTAATTGGCATAAAATCAAAGCTTTTCTGCAAGTTTATAGAAGAGGGATGTATCTAAGATCCATGCACAACATGTTAGTTGAAAAATGTCATAAATTTGAGGAACATACAACTCCTTGTTCCTAAAGGTGTAACATTTCCATGAAATTCTGAAGTATCATTTTTTCATTGAAATCTAGCTGCAACAGACCTTTCAAATATTATGCTGCACATTTTCAGGTTATGACTTGCAGACCTCGGACAGATATTTTCATAAATCTTCCAGCTCTTCGCAAGCTAGACAACATGCTCATTGTAAGATTTCAGTTCTGCTTTCACAGTTGTATCCTAGTTAGTGGCTTGGTGCTGTGACTTCCTCTAACACAACTACTTCATGTTTTTGGTGTCATCAGGATATACTCGATAGTTTCATCAAAACCGAGTTTTGGTATGTTGATCAAGGAATCGTAGCCTCAGACTGTGATGGTTCATCCTCGTTCAGGAAAACTTTACACAGGCAAGAGGAGAAGTGGTGGCTACCAGTACCTCGAGTTCCTGCAGGTGGCCTCCAAGAGAGTTCTAGGAAGCAGCTGGATCACAAGCGTGAATGCACCCACCAAATACTCAAAGCAGCCATGTCTATTAACAGCATGGCTTTAGCTGAAATGGATGTTCCTGACTCCTACTTGGAAACGCTTCCAAAGGTCTAAAATCTCAGAAGTATAAATGTTTGTTACTCCTATGATTTATTATTGCTTAAAGCTGATGTTGGTAAAAATAACCTCAATATTTTCAGAATGGAAGAGCATGCCTCGGGGACATGATGTACCGGTACATCACATCAGACCACTTCTCTCCGGAATGCTTGCTTGATTGCCTTGACCTATCATCCGAGCACGTTGCTCTCGAGATAGCAAATCGAGTAGAAGCATCAATATATGTCTGGAGGAGGAGACTCCATCCAAAACCTGCTACAAACCCCCCCAGATCCACCACAAAATCATCATGGGGAATGGTCAAAGATCTTATGGTTGATGGGGATAAAAGAGAGCTCCTTGCTGAAAGAGCTGATAGATTGCTCCTTTGCTTAAAGCAGCGCTTCCCTGGCCTCACTCAAACTACACTAGACACCACTAAAATCCAATGCAACAAGGTTAATCTACTGATTTTTTGTTCTTTTACATACATGCTGCATTAATTTATTCTTCTGTGGCTTCCAAACTAAAATTCATCTGTATTACAGGATATAGGAAGATCCATCCTAGAAAGCTACTCAAGAGTTCTAGAGAGCTTGGCATTCAACATTGTTGCTCGCATAGATGATCTACTATATGTTGATGACATAACCAAACACACTGATAAGTTAACCTCTGCACCTAATGTCAGTGTCATGGCTCATAAGAAGGTCTCAAAACTAACCTCAGTGCCACCCTCGTGCACACCTTATGGATCAGCTTTCAGTACTCCTAGCTTCTCACCTGCACCACTAATTAGCCCGGCTAGGGGAATAGACCGAACTCCTTTTGTCAATCGCGATACTGTTAAGCCTCCTAAGCGCGGTCTTGGGGTTAAGAGAGTACTCACTAACTACCTAGGTGGTGGTGAATTAAAGGCAAAAAACTGTTCAAATCTCATTGAAGGTCCTCCTGTAACAACAAAGTCAAGTGTTGGCTCTCCTGCATCATCACGCGATGATGCAGAGAACATTGATCCTCAAAGAAACTCGATTTCCCAGCAAAGGACTAGTAGATTTAGATGAAAAGTCTTACTGGTGTATATTTAGCGTTCAGCTAATAAGGTGGTGAAACAAGAGAAAAGGTTCATCTCTAACTGATATAGTGATGACTTGATGAGAATGTACAATGCTCAAGGATTTTTTATTAATTTGGATTGGTAGGATCTAGGATACTGTTATGTTGTGTTGTTCTTGGTTTGTTTGTTTGAACTATTTGTCCAGAATATATGTATTTTATGTAGAGTTTATATTGATGAGAATATAAAAGATCATTTGCCTGTTTAATGTTTAAATTTGTGCTTAGTTATTGGAAGGTTTTATCTAAAGAATAAAAAGCTAAAGTGGGCATCCCGAGAGTTGAACTCGGGACCTTAAGACCTCAATGCAACCGCTAATTTATAAAAGAGCAGGGCCCCACACGCTTCTTTTTATCTTTTGGCAACGACTTTAATCAACCCAGGCCTTTTCTCTTTGGACATTTCACTTTGGAGTCTAGTCTTATAGACCTCCATTCAAATTAAACTACTAGCCACCACTATAAGTTCAAATGCTTCTAATCAATTAATTCAAAGGCAATTAGGGCTGTTCAAATTTAATCCGTAATAACAATTAAGTTGAAGTTGTAATAATTTTATATTTAAAGTGTTTACATATAAGTATATAATGTCAATGTTTATATATACACCTCATTAAGCGATTCTTAAGCATGATTTTTTTCATTAGTGAAAGTATTTCTTAAAAAATATGTATTTTTATACCGTTGATCTATTATATTGAAAGCAAACATCAAACCAAACCTCTACAAAGACTAAAATTATAAAGATCTAATAAAAAAAAAGGAAGAATAAGCTTGACTATGTATTTTTTTATTACAATAAAAATTACAGGAAATCAAACTTTAACTACCTAATTATGAAGATAAAATGAACAAACAACAATTATAAGTTATAGCCACTTTGTCTTGTAAAATTAAATAAATAATTAAGAGATGATATCGTACTATATATTGAATTAGTATGGTATTATCTCGTACCATATATTATCCACAAAAGTTCCTAAAAAATATATAATCATCCCACCTCATTTACAGGTGGTGGCAAAAATCTTGCTCAGATCTGGTTCAACTAGATTATATTCAGGTGATGAATCATTCAAATTGGTTTTAAGTTTATTAAGATCCATCATCAATTAACTTATTATATTTTTATCGAAAGATCAATCAACTTATTGTGATATTTCAATCAAAACTAGGCTAGTAATTTTTATAATACGTGTCACTACAAGTCAGGTCAGATCAGGTTCAGATCAGATCAGTATTAGATTTTGTAATACCTAGTTCCTTATTGAGAGTGTTCATATCATCATATGGGTCACTTTCCTTTGTCATTTCTCTTTAGTGAGACTTTCCACCTCCACCACCTCCACCACCACCAACCATGTCTCACCTCCACGAAAAACCCTTAGGCACAGCCATCCACATCAACGCACTAGACGGCATAATCCACGTAAACTCCATCTTCACCCTAGCAGTCTTCTTAGGCCTTTCATGGAACCCAAACGACCCATCAAACACATTCATCACTGACCCATCTTGTTCCTCTCTCAACACCTCCATTGCTGAAAACATCGTAGCTTTCCACGTTTACTCCTTCTCCTCTTTCCTCTTCTCTAGCCTCGTTGCTTTGGGCCTTAAACAGGCCTTCCGTATTCCGGCCCATTACGACTCTTACCGGGCTTTGATCCACACATCGGGCCTTCGACTTGGCATGCTTGTCTCTGCTATTGGATCTGTTTCTGGGTGCTCTTTTCTGATGTTGGCTTTGGTTAATGTAGTTCAGATTAAACTGGGTAGTTTGTCTTGTGGGAGTTCTCATGCTATTGCTGCTATTGTTCCTCTTGTTATTTTGGTTCCTTCTGCTCTTTTGATTTATATTGTTTTTGTTCTTTATGCTTTTACTCGTTAACGTAATAATAATACTCTCATTTGTGTGAGCAAGCTTACTTTATTCGTAATATGTGCGGAACTTATTAGACCTGATTAGAGCTTACTATTACACGGATTGGAACTGATCGATGTCGATCAGCTCTGAGAGTTGACACTTTTCAGGTGAAGAGAACGCACCCTAATTGGATTTGGTTGGTTGCAACTTGAATTGGTATTGGTTGTGATTATAATGCTTAGAAGATGAATAATATTACTGGGTTTGTTGACTATGAAGCATATGTAGTGGTTGTAGGAATCCTGTATATTTGTTGTCTCAATTGCAACTTTTCAGATATCAAATTTGTCCAGGATTTCGTAATCCTTGGTGAAGAATTTTGCATTTCGAAATAGATATTGGTTTGATTCTGTTTATTGATCTACCAAGCTGAAAGAATTTATGGATTCTATTTTAGTGTGTAAGTTGGCATTTTAGCATGAAATTGTTGTGTGCAGTGTGTTGTTTATGCTTTGCAATCTATATATAGCTAAAGATATGCAACTATGGATTTCACCATAGCAAGTTGTATATTTCCTCCATTTAATAAGTGGGTATTTTTTAGATTGTGTTCTCTTCACCTGAATTAATTGAACTTAACTTTTTGCAAAACCTATATCATATACTCGGTTGTACCGCTCTGAAAATGAGTGATGAGCAAAAAAAAGTAGCCTTTAGTAGGAGGTTGAGGGAGTTCTGCTAAAATGTTGTGCAGCAATTTATCAAAAACATCACTGCTAAATTTTACAGCTGGGGTGATTCTTTAATATTATTGAATGAAATTGAGTCACTCGATCTCTATGATACTTATCTAAGCTAAGATCCTAGCATGTTGTATACTCCCTCCGACCTCTAAGTGGTAGAAAGTACTGCTAGATTGTGCAGCAACTTCTCAAAATCATCACTGCTAGATTTCACAGCAATCTTACATATGTATGTCTTCTCGATCTTGTAAGTCTCCCATATATAGATCTTGTAAGTGCGAATTGCTCTATGTTGCTTCTACGTTGTGACTTAATTAAGCTGCTAGGTTTAAAGTTCTAAATTCCACCTCTTATAAAAGAATATGTTCTTCTCGAGTTATTAAAATAAGTTTCAGCAAAAGCAAGTCAAGTTCAGCACAAATAAGTTAAGCTCAACAATCCGCATAAAATAAGTGAAGGCTGTTAGTGTCTATTATTTTGGTCTTTCCTGTCGGGGTTGGTAAGATCATCTAGAATGTGGTAAATGCAGTAGTGAAAACCACTATGGTAGCATTAGCATTTGATGTACCTAACTAATCCTGTTAGTATGAGCCAGATCACATATGAAATGATTTTCGGAGCCGAAAGTGCTGCACTATGTAGCTTTCTTTCTATCCTAGATTACTTCCTGTGCTCTTCTAATGCTTCCTCCACTAAATAATGGAGGACATTATTATAATTCTCTTCTCATCTATCCATAGCTCCTCCTTCCTCTATATAATTGCCCAAGTCCGAACGATGATCATCCAACACAGATAACTTCATCACAGTAAAAACCAAATCAATGAAATCTTCAATGAATCAAATTGTTGTGTCCCTTTTTGTTCTTGTTGTTTGCATTGCAGGATTTCATGGGGTAAATGCTCACGGTGAGTGTGGGAGAGCATCGCCAGAAAGAGAAGCATACAAACTTGTTCCTTGTGCTATGGCAGGACAGGATGAGAATGCCCCGGTTTCAGATGCTTGCTGTGCTAAGATTAAACAGTTAGGCCAGAACCCGAGCTGCCTCTGCGCGGTGATGCTCTCTAACACCGCCAAGAGTTCGGGGTTAAGCCTGAGATTGCCGTCACTATCCCTAAGAGATGCAACTTAGCTGATCGCCCTGTTGGGTACAAATGTGGCGGTAAGTTTCAGAATTACATAGTATGTATATCTTCCTGCTCCAAAATAAGTGAAACACTTCTCTCATTTATGTGAGACTTTTTAGTGTTGTTTCACTTATTTTTATTTTGGAACGAAGATAATCGCTTTGCCATCTTTAATTGTTCATACTGATTTACTGATGTCTGACCTCTCTTTTATTTGGTATTGCAGCTTACACATTGCCTTGAAAAGTGAAGAACCCATCTTATCACATGTAGTATATATATTGAACTTCCTGAGAATAGTTGGATATGGCGCTAGAAGCTTGCATTTGTGCTTAGCTTTTCTAATACAGACAGATGTATTGGAACTTGGATGATATGAATAAAGTATTGTTCAGTTTTTTATTGGCATCTCCTAACCTCGGAAGTTGACTTAAAAAACTACCTAACACTAACACTGACTTTTGTGAATGTTAGTTTAGTTGGTAAAGTATTCCGCGTAACCCCCAAGACCTGGATCGAATCATTTACAATAGTATAAACCCAAAAAAAAAAACAAAAACAATCCTGAATATAACAAGTCAATTCTTACAAAGCCATAAACATTGAGAGTAGAGTTGATGAAGTTTTAGCCCAACTCGATTGGGTAGTCTGATTTCAGCCTCAATTATGGCCGGCCCGAATTCACTTTTAAACACCATTGTAAAAACTTATATGACTTTCCAGCCTAAATTATTGGCGCAAATCTAATTAATTTGGATTTATGGAAAAAAAAGGATCACTATATAAAAAAATAAATATAAAAGATAAATAGATATAAATTATGAAGTTTGACTATGAAAAAAAAATGTTACTATGTCACAAAGTGAAAATTTCATCATGATAAACTAATGTGAGAAAGAATCTTATATTAAAAAAAAACTATTTTAGATAGTAAGTGTATAAAGAACTTAAAATTTGAAAATGTTCTTATATATAACTAAAGTATTTATGTTAAATAAGTGGTTTTAGGCTCAAATAATATTATCATGTGAGGCCCACGCAAAAATCGTATCTTGCTCCACATGTTTTTTCAGCCTGATGTGTTGGGCGCAAATGGGCTGGATTATTTGTGCCCGGCCCATGAACATCTAATATTACTTCTAACAAGCCTAGTTCTTCCCCTTGAATCCTGAAAAAGTGATACTAAAAAAACGTGGAACAACTAAAAATTGCATAGAAATGCACAAGGATCCTATCTCTAATTCTCTACCATGTGAACCAACATGGCATTGTTCAACTAGCTAGCTGCTGGAGTAATTTTCTCTTCCCACAACAATATTCAAGTTATCTTTTCCATCTTCAAGTAATATTCTTTCTTTTCTAATTCTGAAAGTAAGGGCGCAAATGACGCGACCTTTGTATGGTAGGAAGACAAGAAAATCTCAACTAACAAGGAAACCACAACCATTAATTAGACTAATAACTAGTATTTGGGCCCGGGCGTTGCCGCGGGTGATATTTTTTTTCCCTAACATAATATGCATTTTTTTCAATCGCCTTAAAATATAGAAGTAATAAAGAAAACTCAACATTTAAAAGGTACAAATATAAATAATGTGGACATTTAAAGCATGATTAAAAGTTGGTTGAGATGGTAATTGTGCAATGTATAATAGCAAGATGTCACGGGTTCAAATCTTGTTGCAAGTCAATTTACTTTTGTTAGTTGACATGACATACGTACACATTGAACAATTTTAGTGGAGTACGAGAGGTGACACGTGGCGTGTAAACGTTGTCAGACACGCCTTTTAATATATTAGTATAGATATGGAGCTTTACCTAAAAATAAACCATCACGATATTTTAAACACCAGTTATTCATACAAAAGGAACACACGAAGTACGCAAAATTAACATTAGTAGTTTATTAGTAATAACAACTATGTGTACAAAGAGAAGTTGATAGTCATATACTATAACTATAAGCATAAAAACTAAGCTATAGTATTATGTCAGACAAAGCTGATCCTAAGAAAATAAGTAAAGCTAAGTTATTATACCTTCCAAGAAAACTGGGACCAAAAACTAACCCCAGTAACTTGATTCAGACCTTAGCTATTCTAAGACTAGCTAGTTATTGATAAGCTGTTTTTGGTATTGTTCAACTTAATTATATGGTATATTCTCTTCTGCAACAAGTCATAACTTGAGAAGATAGCTATCAAGCAGCAGTCCCCCCATATCCCTGCAACAAAATGGTATAAAGGGGACATTGTTTTCGCATTAGTAAAAGTCAAAATGCTTGGGACTAATTGATATTAACTAGAAGAATAATAAATAATGCAACAGAATATTAAAAAAGTTGCTAAAAATGAAAATATGCAGATTCTTCTTATATTCATATACTACTATCATCACATACAGTCTACTGAACATCTGGTATATAAATGCCATGAAGATTCTAGAATCTAGACAAGATATATGCTTTACTTCTTTGCTAACGCATTGGATTGCATCACAAGAACAATATACTTCCTCTGTTGCGTAATAAAAGAGAGAATTGTTTCACTTATTTCGAACGATATTAAAAATAGGGGTTTTCTAATTTGTTTTTCTACAAAATAAAGTTTGCGAAAAGAATGGTAATTCTATTACTAGAAATACAGAAGTATAATTTTTTGAAATAAGATTAGTCTCATATTGATAAATTAATTATACAATAATAAAAAAAATACAAATGTACCTTAGTTTCCAAAGGGGGTAGGCTACACCCGTTTAAGTCGCATCTTGGACTAATAATAAAGTGACCCTGGAAAAAAAAAGAAATTTTACAGTTAAGAACATCAAATGAACAAAACTAACAAAACCAAAGGCAGTATGTGAAAAGACAATCCAAACCTTGCCACCAATTTCCTCTTGAAGCACTGTTAGGGTCATCCTCCTGCTCATCTTTCTTAAACTGAAAGAATATAAATTTTTAGATCTTATAGTAAATAGGGAAAATTTCAAAAAACTACCTTTTATAATCAAAAATTTTCAAAAAACTACCTTTTAAAAATTTTCTTTCAAAAAACTACCTTATATAACAAATTCCTTTCAATATACTACCATTTTACGTTTATATTTAATACTAATCAATAAATGACAGTCGCGGTAGGTGTTGCTGCCGATGGGGTAGCGAGAAAAGAAGAGAGAAACGAAAGGGGAAGAAAGAAAAGCAATTTACGATGACTCAATTATTAGTGATTAAACCCCATTTATGATAAAATGGTAGTATATTGAAACAAATTTGTTATATAAGGTAGTTTTTTGAAAGAAAATTTTTAAAAGGTAGTTTTTTGAAATTTTTTGATTATAAAAGGTAGTTTAATGAAATTTTCCCTAGTAAATATATAGAGTATGGTGTAATATTAATATATTATCCATTATGTAGCGTAAGAAAAGAGATATATACATCAAATTTAACTGATTCCTCCATTTCTTTTTAAGTGACACACTTCTCACATAAAAGAGAGAAGTGTGATACTTAAAAAAGAAACGCCGGAAGTATAATGAAGAAGAATATGTAGTACTACACTCACTTGAGATTCAGTGGAACGCGTAGTTGGAGAATAAACTTCTTGGCCACCATAGTAGATGGAAGAGGTAAAATAGCAAGGTTGATCGATTGTTTGTTGTTGATAATAAGAATTATTGCTATTCTCCCCTTTGTTTACAGGTGCGCCTGCAAGGCAGTAAGAGTTAGAACATGCAAATACTATTCAACCAATTATCTATAATTTTTTTGAATAACAAGTTTACACTTGGAGAAAATAGTTTCATTTTTAAAATCGCATGATGATAATAGTTTAATTTAGTACTCCCTCCGTTCTTTTTTAGATGTAACATGTTGACTTTTGACACTATTCATACAACTCACTTTGACCATCAATTGTTATTTATATATATGGAAAAATATATTCATATGGGATCTTGTTGGATTCGTCTCGATATGTGTCAAACTTGTGTCTCGACAAGTGTGAAAAGTCAAATGTTACATCTATTATAAAACGAAGGGAGTATAAAGAGTATACATTACGTACCAGGAACACCTTGCCTGAAATTTCCCCCTTGGTTTGTAGAGTCTCTTCCTCTCCCCTATATTAAAATTGATTAATATTTGATCATAATCAAGTAAAATATAATAGAAATAAAGATATAAATTAAACTCAGGGAAAAACATAAATATGAAGGCAATAGAGCGAGCATACTTAATGATAATTAGTTCTTGATTACTTTCCACTGTTTTGATTAAATCAAAGAATCTAAACTTTAAAAAGTTTAAGAGAAAAGGTGGGATAAAACTTGGTTTATCTAGTGAGTAGTTTACCCACTACTATAGAATTTAATATATCATGGAATCCAACTCACCATGAACAATTATTTTTTAATGTTATATTAGAAGCGAGTAATCTACCAATGGGTAGATGTAGCCACGTCCCCGAAATCCTAACTATTTTTGTGGTAATAAAGCCCACAAAATGATTGAAAATTGAGGTTTCCTCATTTTTAATACAATTTCTCCAAAAGCTCCACGCATGCTACGAAGGAATTTAGTCAACTATGACCCTGTTTGACAAATAGAGTTTAGAGTTTAGCTGTTAGAGTTTAGAGTTAGCTGTTAGAGTTTAGAGTTTTTGTTCAGCAGATTTAATTTGACTGCTGATTTGACAACTTTTTTTTATAAATGTGTTTGGTAACAATTAATTGATTGCTAAAAGCTTATTGCCATTTGTTTGTGTGAAATGACATTTATAGACATTTTAATACATATGTGTATTATTATTATTAGAGGCAAAAAAGTCATTGAATATATTTTTACCTAATCCTCTAAAGAGAAAAGCTCCTATTGGGAGCTTTTTCATTTTGAGAGTTTTCATTCCAAAACTCTCTCTAAAACAAACACCCTTTTAGAGTTTTTGACTAGTCAAAACTCTAAAAATGGTCCAAAACTCTAATTACTAAACACTCCTATATATACTTAGCTGGACATGTTCAACTATAACTACTTAGCTTAGAGTCTTAATTTGCTGGATAAAAAGAAGCTTTAGGAATATGCGTGTATTGTTCTAGGGATATGGTTGTTAAGTAAATAATTAACTAGATAGTGTATGAAAAAGTACCTAATAAGAGTTAGTAGCACATAAGATAAGAATATATTTTTAGTTAAAAAAGTAAATGTAGTTTTCCCAAAATGTTATAGGATCGAATACGCCAAAATTGATAGATAAGCTGTTATACATCTATCCTTTTCTTGAATCTCCTTAAACATGTTATGAAGTGACTAATCTTTTGACAACATGAAATATCAACCATTAAAAAGATTATCGTTGCCGAGTCATTATCAATTCATGTGGTCTAGGAGAACAGGCATCTCAGTAAGAAACCATCTTTTGTACTTGGTTCCGGATGTCAATGAAAACTTCTTAAGAGAGACAGTTTAAGAGTACTTTTTCAATTTAAAAGATGATACTGCTTTAGTATCTTTTTTAGTTGGTACATTGTAAAATGACAAAAATTTTAGAAATTACATGTAAGGGTGGTTGAGACCATTACTTGACAGGTATATGACAAACAAAAAAGTAAAATAGATAGGAACGATATAGTAGAAAAAAAAAGGTAAAATAATGTAAGGACCACAAGTAAAAGAATAAAACTCATAGCAACTAAAATTAAACACCTATACAGCGTATCTGTAGCAACTAAAAAGAGAAATGAAGTAATAAGTGTTTTTATGAGAATAATTTTTCAATGTTTAGAGGTAAATAACGTAAAAACTTGCTCAAAAATCACAAATAAGATAGTATCTAGGAACTCGTCATTATCAATTATACAAATTCTAATATACGACACTACATCATTAATTGATGATGCAACGTGGCTTATTTATTATCATAGATTGGGTTACCAATAATGCATATATGAGGTTATTGATAAAAATTGATAAGGTTGTAATAGGATTACCAATATAAGGTTAATTATGAAAATTCACCACTACTAGACGTATGACATCACACGAAAGGAATTCATTCATCATACACCTGGTAATTTTTTCTCATTTGCTCATTTGTAATTCTCCTTTTTATTACATTCAAATGAGCAAAAAAATAGCCTTGAGCATACTATGCTCTCTTTACATCCGGGTGTATGATAAAATTTGTACACATAAAAGGCATATTGATCATTTTAAGTAGTTCCTAATCTTTACCACCGAAAATAGAAAGGAGAAAAAGGTTAGGTTATGAAAACTCAATTTCATATGGAAGATGAGAGTTTGAAGATAAACTTTAAAAAAGGTCGGCAACTTTTTGATGTAGCGCAATAAAAGTAAAAAAAAACTCTAAATCAAGCAAATTTTGGACTCTATACATTAGTTACTAGCTCACGTCTCTTCGCACCTTAGGCAAAGGTGCCAAAATGACTCGAAAACAAAGCCAAAAAGAGGCATCATTAACGATATGAACAAGCCCCTTTGAAATTGCACCAAAAGACAAAATTAACAAGAAATACCAACAAAATATTGTGAGATCACAAAGGCATGCAAATAAGTCAAAAAAGATAGTTAAAAAAGATCGAAAAGTGTAAGAGAAAAGCGGCAAATAAAAATAACAGAAGCCAATATTAAGCAGAATTTTTGCATTGGGAAACAGAAATTCGCAAATTATGGAAGCCAACTGAATGTGACTGAAATTGCTGGTGTAATTCACTACATGCATGCTTTCATTGTTTCAAACTGTTAATACCTTTGCATAACAGCATGAACCAATAACCCCTTTTTAACGAACATATACACCCTAAATTTATGTGGTACTAAGTACTAACCTATAATAATCCCTATTAGAAGATGCATCAAATAATGATTGAAAAGACGTGAGTTTTCTTCAGTGCTAGATCTACCTAACGATCGTGATTTTAAGAGAAACCTACCATCTCTAAAATTATCTTTTTACAACTTTTTATTTGTAAAGTGGTGCTAAGTAGTGATTATAACCATTAGAAAATTTAAATGCAACAAAATAATTTTTTTGGACAAAACTACCCTTGTGTGTCAATTTTCATCCCAAAATCTCTAGCTCCTTGTGCCAGCATATCTAGCATTGTCTCTCATGCGCAATTTCTCCCTTTGCACCACTCTCACATACATACGATGTTCACTCCACAGGACCACAACACACACAAAAAATTAGCTTGCTGGTATAGACTAAATAGGGAGTGACGAAAATCAACTAGCACAACACATAGTCTAAAGGAGTTACCTTAACACCCTTAGAAGGGTGCCTATTATGGTGGCCATTGGCCAACCCCCATGGCCCATGGGGTACTAGCATAGGAGCTGACCCCTCGGTGCGGATCACGAGTATAGAAGTCGGTCCCCTGCGGCGGGTGGCCGGGGAGGGGGCGCGGGTGCTGGCCGGTAATGAGATCCGACTCCTTTTATACTAAGCTATCAAATATCACATGCTCGTGAATATCACGCCTAAGCTTACAAAAGATATTTAACAAGTAACTTTTTTTAACTGTAACATTATTGTTGTTTGTGATACATCATCTGTATTTGAAATCTAATTCAAAGGAGATGAAATGAACAAATTAAAGCCCTAATGTTTGATTCGAATCCACATGAAGTTTAAAGTTCTTAGTAGTGATTCTAAAATTATTAGACATTTTTGGTAAGATTCCTAGGCAGTGTTTAATTGAAAAAAGAATAGAATAAGGTCTTTGAGGAACACAAACCATCATTTTGCTGTACTCAGCTCTTTTTTAGTGCATACACGAAATATGTTTAGTAAAATTCACTTACAACCCTAGAACGAGAAAAACACGATTAGTCGTGTTAGAAAATAGAGGAAGCAGAACCAACTCAAGATGATATGAATCAACCACAACTTTCTTGGGTAAAAAATGTTACTTTTCTAATACCAACTTCTTAATTTCATTGTTTTATTTCATTAGGAGCGAAGACTAGGTTAAACTCGAGTAATAGGTCAACCTATGACATCTATTGGAAATTAACATATAGAGTGTGAAAACCAATATATGAAAGACTTTTGTACGAATGAGCCTTAGTGTGTATGATTACACTAAAACTTTTAGCGAGATTCTCTCCATTTCTTATATCAAAAGTCACGATTGCATAAAGGTAAAAGTCTTATATGGACTGGTCCACACTAAATTAGTGTGGGCTCTACTTCCACGTAATTCATGTGATTTATGAAAAAAAGGTCACTATATAAAAAAATAGATATAAAAAATGAGTAGATATAGATTAAGGTTTGACTATGTGAAAAAAAAAAGTTTTACTATGTCACAAACCGAAAATTTCATCAGTGATAAACTAATGTAAGAAAGAGTGACTATATTAAAAAAAACGGTCACTATATTATAAAAATAGCTGTATAGTGTAAGCTTAAGATTTTTAAAAAATTACTATATGGGAAAAAAAAGTCACTATGTTAAATAAGTGATTTTGGTCCACAATAATATTAGTGTGGACCAGGTCCACGCAATAAGAGTTTTTTACGGAATTTATTGTTTCCTAATTTAGGTGTCATACTCTAGAGTTAGAAATGGAAGAAAATAAATGGAAATGATCTTACTTTCCTAAATTTCGAGGCATATTAGTTAGGGAAAAAAAAGCATGCACAAAAAGGTAAAATTAAACAAAATTATAACTCAGGTTTAAGAACACCAATATGTTTTTTGGGGTGTAGAGAGAAAGCGCATGAGCGAAATGATGTAGACGGGAAATTTGATCTCGGCCCGCACCACGCGTCCCAAGACTTTAACCAACTAACTAGTTGACATCCACTAAATTGTAACTCGGATTTAGGAACATCAATATGTGCTTCATAAAAGTATTCAATATAAAAATAAAATTAATAATAATAATAATAAAAGATAAAGATAAAGAGAAGTGGGTACCATTGACGTAGGACCAAACACAGAGCCAAATATGCTGGAGGAGGAAGAAGAAGGCTTAGGACCAAAAAGGTCAGCAATGGTGGAATTAGAAGCAGCACCAGCAGAACTATTGTAATTACTATTATTATCATTATTATAATTATCATTAGAAGAAGAAGAGGTGACTTTCTTGGATGAGTTCTTCGACATAATTTATGTGATGTTTAGTTAAGACTTAATAAAGAAATCTCAACTATAAAAACTACTATCACCGACAAGAATTTGTATAGAGAAGAAGAAGAAGAAGTTGAAATGGGTGGGAATTAAGGGAAGTTTAATTGAAGAGAGAGAACACGTGAAGCTTGCAGATGAGAGGGGAAGAAAACTGTAACGGCCTCGCTCCCTCCTATTTATAAGCCAACTGAAATTGATTTATTTCCTTATTTGCCCCATTTATGATATATCTCCCATGTGCCTTCACTTAATATTTTGTAGAGACTAGAGACTCATATACAATCCCCAAAAGGAACTTGTATAGGAATAGGGATGGAAATCAGGCGGGGCGTATGCGGATATACCCTTTCTCGTATATATATTTAGGGATGAGCAATATAATCGGGTGTATGAGGATGAAAAACCGTCGATTTCGATTCTAGGTATCAGGAATGAGGAGTAGTTGTAGTTCTCTAGTTACTGGAATCAAAACTGATTGGATGCCCGATTAAGCGGGTCCAACATTAAAGTTATTGTAAGGATTTTTCTTTTAAAATATATAAGTATGCTATTATTTGCATTGTTACAAGATTCTCTTTTTGTTTTTGCCTTTTCTATGACATAAGTGAGTTTTATTTAATTTTCGTTAAGTAATAAAGGATTAAATACTAGAGAAATAGTCGGTATATATATATAGTATAACTTACGCATTATCAAAATGATTGGTTACCTAAAACAGTACATCGATGGTTCCAAATTATAACTTGTAGCAACCGATCAACTGGTTTTAATTTCGGATTTTGTTAATTTAACCTGGTACTTTGCTAGTAGCTATTAAGGGTTAATGTTTGAAGTAGTTGTTGAATCTACTAGCGTTGGAAAAGTAGCTATTGGAATTATAAAAGACATGTATTTAATTATGCACGGAAAAGTAGCTATTAAAATTGTAAAAGACACAACAACAACAACTAAGCCTTATTCCCAAAGTGATTTGGGGTCGGCTAACATGAATCGTCAACTGAAACCGTCACCAAAGGAGATGACATCGCCAAGAGTGATAAAAAGGTTTTTTTTTTTTTTTTTTTTTTTAAAGCAAGGTTTACACCAACAAGTTTTAAAAGAGGTTTTCAACAAAAGGTTTTAATACCAACACAATTGAGAAAAACAAATAAATGCGAAATCACACCCCTTCCTCCACATGGATATCGCCCCTCCACTCACTTCTATCCAACGTCATGCTCTCCTCAATCCCAAGTAACCTCATATCACTTTCAATTACCTTCATCCAAGTCATCTTGGGTCTTCCCCTACCCCTTACAACTTGGTTACTCCTCCACTCTTCAATTCTTCTCACCGGTGCATCACCTCGATCTCCTTTTCACATGACCAAACCATCTTAACCGATTCTCCCTCATCTTTTCTTCAATGGATGCAACTCCAACTTTTTCCGGATCACTTCATTTCTTAATCGGTCTTTCCTTGTGTGGCCACACATCCACCGCAACATACGCATCTCCGCCACGTTCATCTTATGGACGTGACATTGTTTCACCGCCCAACATTCGGTGCCATATAACAAAGCAGCCTAATTGCCAGTACGGTAGAACTTTCCCTTCAAGCTTTGGGGAATGCCGGAATCACAAAGGAATCCGGTGGCGCTTTTCCACTTTAACCAACCCGCGTTAATTCTATGAGCCACGTCTCCATCCAGGTTCTCCATCCTTTTGGAGAATGGATCCTAGGTAACGGAAGACGTTCGATCCTTGAACCACTTTGCTATCCAAAGTGACCGCCCTCGCCTCGCCTTGTAACCCCACCGAACTTGCACTCCATATACTCCGTCTTACTTCGCTTCAATCTAAAACCCGGGCTTCTAATGTATGTCTCCACAATTCCAACTTTCTCTCAATACCTTCCTTTGTTTCATCAATCAACACAATATCATCCGCAAACATCATACACCATGGTATATCATCTTGAATTGACCTCGTTAGTTCGTCCATGACTAGGGCAAAGAGAAAGGGACTAAGTGCGTAACCTTGATGCACTCCGATCGTAATAGGAAACTCTTCCGTCCTCCCCACCGTAGTCCGCACACTCGTAGTTGCCCCCTCATACATATCCTTGATGATATCTATATATTTTTGTGGAACACCTTTCCTTGCCAACGCCCACCAAAGTATTTCTCTTGGTACTCTATCATATGCCTTCTCCAAATCAATGAAAACCATATGTAGATCCTTCTTCCTATCACGGTAATGTTCCATTGTTTGTCTTAAGAGGTGGATGGCCTCTATAGTCGATCTTCCAGGCATAAATCCAAATTGGTTCTCCGATATCTTCACATGTTTCCTAAGTCTTTGCTCAATCACCCTTTCCCGAGTTTCATCGTATGACTCATTAGTTTGATTCCTCGGTAGTTGGTACAATCTTGTACATCGCCTTTGTTCTTATACAAAGGAATCAAAGTACTCTTCCTCCATTCTAATGGCATTTTGTTGTGTCTCCAAATCATGTTGAAGAATGTTGTCGGCCATTCGATTCCTCTCCCCCTAAACACCTCCAAACTTCGATAGGTATGCCATCCGGCCCCGTAGCTTTCTTCAATCCCATCTTTTTTAATCTTGCAACGACTTCTCCCTTTTGAATCCTCCTCATAAACTCTCGATTTAACATACTTGGCGGAATGTGTACATCCCCGATGTCTTGTGCTTTATCACCGTTGAACAAGGTATCAAAGTACGACCTCCACCTATCCTTTATCTCTTCATCCTCCACAAGCACTCTTTGGTCCACACCTTTGACACATTTTACCTTTCTTATGTCTCTTGTCTTCTTGTCCCTCATACGCGCAATTCTATAAATGTCTTTTTCACCTTCCGTCGTATCCAATCTTGCATAAAGCTCTTTGTTTACCCGTGCTTTAGCTTTCCGCATCTTGCCTTCTTGGCTTCTTTTCTCGCCTCTTTGTACTTCTCATAGTTCACATCGTTGCTATCTTTTCCCAAAAGTTTATAACTTTCTCGTTTGTTTTTTATCGCTTGTCTCACCTCCTCGTTCCACCAAGATGTGTCCTTACTTGATGGTACAGTTCCTTTAGATTCTCCAAGGGCCTCTTTCGCCACTTCCTTTATACCAAGTTCTATCTTTGTCCAAATCGAATCTACATCCATTTCCGTGTTACAAGCCCAAATATCTTTATTAGCCAAAATTGTAAAAGACAAAGACAAATATTTAGTTCTACAACAATAAACTATTCCCTTTATCCCAAAAAGATGCTTCCATTTCTCCTTTTCACGCTTAGCATCATTAATATATTTAATCATATATTTGTAAAAATTATAAAAGTTCGATTTTCGTAATATATTCATTAAGACGAATCAAACAATACCCTACACGTACTATATTTTTTTTCTTATATTGGAAATAAGTTAGAAGATTCTCGTTCTTTTATGAATTGTGTCAAGATTGTAAATGAGAATATCATTTCGGAGGGAGTGAATAATTTGATTATAGTTTAACAGTTAAATTCAATGTCTAATTTCTTTAATAAAACTTAAACACTTACAATTTGATAGTTAAAAAAGATTATAATAATGATAATCCTACATTCAGATTCTAAAACTATCCATATAAAGAAAAAAAGCTAATCATGAAAGTCGCTCTTTAGTTGATTCCCTTTATTTCATATGGTTTTGACGTTTATTTTGTAGAGGCGCAAGGAGGTCAGGGGAAGATCTTATCCTAATTTAAATAAAAAATAGCTAGAATGAACACAGCCTTTAGTGTCAGACCATTTAATTGAAACAAATTCTTAAGTAGATATTCTGACTATAAACATTTGGTAAGACCAAATACTAATTAATTTAACTTTTGATGTTCTTTATGTGACTGATTTGATTAGATATATTTGGTCAAATAATCTTACATAAAAGTTTAAGACATACAATATCATAAAAGACATTATTAGAGGGAGGATCACTCGAGCGGCGTGTTTGATTGATGTCCATTAACTGATTAACATACATGGACAACAAAGTAGAGAACATGAATTTGAGAAGGTACAAGTAAAGAAGATGCATAAGACATCTAAATTGTTTGGTTTAGTCAATGTAGCCTACTGTACCCCACCGGCAAGAAGTAACATATTTTCTTATTAGCTTTGATGAAGGGAGAAAGAAGATAATCCCAATAATGGAGTACACAGAGTTTTAGTAAATGATACTTCCCCCGTTCTAAAATAAGTGAAACACTTGTGTCAAAAAGCTCTCACATAAATAAGAGAAGTGTTTCACTTATTTTGGAACGGAGGAAGTACATGAAAGTCTATAGAGGAGAGAATAATAAATAGCCTAAAATGTTTCTATTTATATAAGATATCAGAATCCTAAACATCCTTAAAAGGAACCTCAAATTTAATCTTCAAGAATATTCGTTATAATATAAAAAATGGCCGAACATACAGACAAAGTCAAAAAACTAATTGACTGCTTATCCGAGTGTCATGAGTTTAACTTTAGTCTTCAGTTAAATTTTCAACCCCAAAATTTCGATTTTTGGTGGATTTCAAGACGCATATAACAAAATATTACTTATATCAATAATTCGATAATTCAATTTGTTCTAACAAATAGGGAATCGCGCTCTATAGGATTTGAACCTACGACATCGGATTTTGGAGCCCCACATTCTACCAAATTGAACTAAGAGCGCTTTCTTATCACATTAGATAAGACGGGAAATTATACTCTAATCCAAACCATTATACTCGAATGGTGACGATTTAAAGTGCTAATTATAGCAAAAATAATACTCCCTCTGTTTTCTTTTGTTCTTCCTATTTAGAATCTTTATGTGAGAGTAAATTGGTCAAAGTAGGAAGAACATTCGGAAACGGAGGGAGTATGACTACAAAATACTTTGCGGTGAACTAGGTCCCACTTCATTAGTACATGTGGGTTCATGGTGTTTAGCCAAGTGGACATATACCCAATTAAGTCCAAAATCTTGTTTGTCCATGTGTCTAGTGAAGATCAATGAACATGTTCTAAGATATATATCTCTGACTATGTTATGGTCCCTCCTCAATGTCCTCATTTAGTGATGTTCGAGACAGGGAAAGAGAAAAGAAAAGAGAGGCGAGCAGGATTGTAATACATTGATGAAGACGCAGACCCATAAATGTTTTGGATAAGGTTAGTTACCCCCACTTGTCAATTTAGTTTATTCGGACATCTTAGGCATACACCCACAATTAATTAAAAATAAACAGTTGACTGGAAAATATATTCCTATGTTTCTCTTGGCTCAGCTTCATGCCCTTAGGAAATGAAACCTTTGTCCTTCACATACAATGCAAGATATTAATGGTGTTCGCATTCTTCCACTTTTGTACTTTTAACTATTCCCAATGGAGAATACAGGATTTTAGAGTGAGAATAATAAAGAGAAACATACACTACTTTTCAGTACGAATTTTCGATATTACTCCAATCCCGTCGGTTTTTATTAGTTTATCCAGCCATTTGCTTTTTGACAATCTTTAAAACGTCTCTTTTGAACTTGATTGCACTTATTGTGACTATTCCAAATAAGGGAAGTGTTTCACTTATTGTGTAACGGAGGTAGTACATATATAGGGTAATCTTCAT
Organism: Beta corolliflora; assembly: GCA_947648045.1. Taxonomy (NCBI): domain Eukaryota; kingdom Viridiplantae; phylum Streptophyta; class Magnoliopsida; order Caryophyllales; family Amaranthaceae; genus Beta; species Beta corolliflora. The sequence continues at coordinate 22,349 of CANSZD010001793.1, forward strand.
GTACGTCCTCCTCTTATGGTGCATCCTATTTTTTATGATGCGACTCATATAGCCAAATTATTTTCTAGAGTAACTGTAATTGCAACAAGAGATATTTTTTCTTGTCATTTACTACAAAAGTATATTTGAATAAATGAGAAAATATTCGAGCAGATACAAGGAAAAAGGGAAACCAATTATATACGACTACGAGTGTCAAAATAAAAGTTAACTCTTTTATTGATTTTTTTTCTACCAACAAAGGAATTGGACTAATTGAAAAATATTCGATGACAAAAAAAAGAGATTTATATAATATATAATGGTAAAGCAAATTGACTATTGTTGATGTCCTTTTCATTTGCTACCCAACAAAATAAAAAGAAAGTTGACCAAGTGTATAATTTATCATATTCATTTTCTATTTAGGTGGCCAAAGTTAGAAAACTTTAACGGAATAATTTGGTAGAAAAAATAAATGGGAGAGCTTGAATGAGCTTTGGGACTCGCTCGAGTTCAAGTATATATATGGACAAAGATGCTAAGTGAATAAAACATGGTTTCTATACTAGGCTAATTAAATGGCTTAAAAAGGAAATCAAACAAATATATAGACTTTATAAAACGGAGTTATATGTCAAACTATAGATGGAATTTGGACTCGCGGACATGCATGCTAAGCATATTGAATAGAATTTGAGCAAAATAGAGCATAATCTGTACATGTAATCTTATACAGTTATACTCCCTCCGTCTCTAATCAATAATTTTACTTATGTTTACATGAATTTTGATGTATACTTTTAATCACTAATTTCCATGGTCTTGTATGAATATTTTTTTATAAGACAAATTTAATAAGATCCACACATTTTATGCATCTAAGAAGATCCATGGTTATTTTATGCATTTTGTTCTTCTACTTCCATAGATCATGCAAGGACAGAAATTCTACAATCTACATACAACCGAGAGAAGTTGGCATTGCGGCTGATTTACACTTCTATCTTTATTCTAATTCTTATCAAGTCCAATAGTTTAGCTAGCTAGCTAAATATTTGGGAATCTTCATCAGTTTTTTGCTTTTACAATATATGACAAGACCATAATTTTATTCTTTATAAGAAGGATTAGATAAACATTAACTTTTACAAGATAAGGTTCTAAATTGTCATGAAATAAAAGCAATAACAGGCATAAGCTTTGTGTTTTATGTTCATTGTTTTGCCTAATTGGGCAATGCCACCTTTAACTGTTATAAAGAGATAAAGTTGAAAGTTGATACGATCTATACAGTTAAGATCTGAGAAGAAGTTAAAGGGTAAATTGGTTGCCGAATCACATCAGATGTACGTGTAGATTGCTCAATGGATTTAAAAACCAAATATTATTGGTGGTATATGCATATACTCTAATTAGTACCATAATTCAAGAATTTTCTTGATCGATACATTAATGTTCCAAAGTTCCCTTTTGATAAGGTAAGATAAGACGATCGATGCTAACAATAATTCTCCTTTCTAATGAGATTTTTTTGTCAATAATCTAAGAATCATAGAGGTGATGTGGCATTAAGTCTTCGTATTGAACCATTCCGGAAGTGCAATAAACATATCATACGTGTGGTATTACATACCTGTGTTATACATGTAATTGCAGGCATGTACATGACTGGTCGGTTTAACCAGGCTTGCTTGGTGGAGTTGATGGGGAACTCACCTTATGACTTTAAGGTCACAAGTTTGAACCCCACTACCTACTTGTGCTTAGGAGTAGGAATTCCCTTATACCCCCCTACTCTCAAGCGTTGACCTTGTGTAGCTAAAATGACCGACCCGTGAGAGGTCTTTGGTCCATTAGGGTTCTTCGTCTTACCAAGGGTTCCCTGGTGTTAACACCTTATGTATTATTCACACACCTTCCTTTGATCGTGTTTTGTGATTTTTACGCGATGAAAAATATAGCCATGTGGATCTTGTTAGATTCGTCTCAATATGTATTTTTAGAATATAAACTTTTTATATTTTTTACGGAATTAGAGATATTAATAGTTAAAGTTATGCATTGACAAGCTTGTTCGAAAAAAGTGTGTAAAGTATTTTGAAACAGAGGAAGAATATATATATATATATATATATATATATATATATATATATATATATGATGTTAACGAAAATCCAATATGGCATAATGAAAAGTTGTTGAAATGTAAGACAAGACATAGACCGACATAGGGTCAGAAAATAGGATCCTATTGAAACTTTATTTAGCCAACAATCGACTTTTCAAGTGTAATTAATTATTATCATATCACTTATAGGTTAGAGAAGTAAGATGGGTCGATCTCGAACCTGACTTGTAACTAATGAGAGAATTCTAAACCCATATATCACACTCGAATGCAAATGAGATAAACCCATAACACACAGAACATATATAACCACAATCATGACCCATTGACCTAATTGTCATTTCTATTCCAAGATGAATGTGTAAATCTAGAACAATGCAAACTAAGGCCCCGTTCTTTTGGACTGAGAGAAACTGAAATAAACTAAACTGAACTGAGAGAAACTGAACTAAATTGAAACTGAGCTGAACTGAAAATAAATCCAAAAGAACAGGGTCTTAACAAACATATGAGAACCACTCATATATAAAACCAAATTCCTGGTATATACTAGTGCATGCAATTATATGCAAATGCAATGCAATGCAAATTGCAAAAGGAGAGGATCATATGTAAAGCAAAACGATGGAGTTGGCAACGAAGAACGTGTAAAGATGAGGGAGCATAAAGTGATCAAGTAATGAAGTAGTACTAGACAAGACAGTATTGGTTGTTCTTTACTTCTTTACCAAGGTCACTCACTGAGTCACTCATCAGTCAACACACAGTACATTTGATAACTAACGACCAAATGGTCTGCCCAGAAACGGTTATAACGGTTAATCTGACATAATTAAGGATACGAAACCAAGAAACATGTTCCAGTGCTGTGTACCAAATTAGATTCTGGGAGTTGTCAGACAATAAAAGACTGGAATTGTTGACTGTTTGGTTTATGACAAGCATGTTCATTCATGTGGCTAATATATAGACATGGGCACGCAAATAACGGAACAATATTAACAACAATAATAGAGTAATTCCACCTTATTTTTTAAGGGTCCACATCATCTGATCTTCTTGTAAATCGTTAAACTTTTGATGCTGCATGGGAATGGGAGAAACCTGCGCAATGTAGAACCATGCAACTGAAAGATTCTATAAGATGGTTCTATGAAGGTACATTAGCAATGTTGTTTTGATATTTAAAAAAATCAATTCTATAACTTCAAAATAATGCATGTAGATTAGGTTAATTAAGTTAATGATAGTAATCTAACTAACCAAGTGACAGTAATTGGATAACATTATGTTAAGCTAACTTATGATATGTTTGCATTAAGCCTTAGGATTAGTTAGATTCACAAAGTTATTATGTTTTAGCATTTTCAACCTAGTTTATTCATTTAGAAGTTGCTATAATTAAGGGTCGATTATGGATCAAATTACACTCATAGAAAAACTGTAATCAATATTCATTGACTCTAAATCTATTATTTTCTGAAGTAGAAAATTTCATATTACATGCTTTTGTAGGATAGGAAAATCAAAATATGAATTTTCTTAACCAAGAATAGATTTGTTGTCTAATACCACGAATCTAACAAAAAATAGAACCTTTTTTCTTACTAAAGTCTGAAAAAGAAATCACTTATAAACAGGGAAGAATGAATCTCGCATGCGAGAGAGAATAAACTTAATATTCAACGATGAAATTATTGACGCAATAAAGATAAAGAATCCAAAATTTTCAGTGTGACAGTTCTTGTACCACTTATTTGCCACTCTTTTTTTATTGGTTGCTATCATTACACCTATAATCCAATATTAATAATAATCCAAAATTTAAAACACATGATAATCAACCAATAAGAAGAAGTGATATAATTTGGATTGGATTCAAATATAACATCTTAATTTCTTTCTAAAAGCATTACTTCAACAGCTAAACTTGAACTTTTTTTTTTTTTTGGTGTTTGCACCCGGTTCACCCTTCGGGCTACATCCGGTTCGAGGCCAAGTTCGGGGTGATTAGGTTCCATTCCTCTCCCAAGGGTGTTGCGGGGATTCGAACACGGGTCCGTCCTACCAAAGCCAGTCCCCATCACCACTGGGCCAACACTTACTTGGTAGCTAAACTTGAACTTTATTACTAGTAATTTGCACGAAAACCTTCCAAATCATACTAATTAAATTAATTAATCATGGTTGTAAAAGATCAAGTATGGTTAAAGAGTTGCTCCATAACTTAGATATTAGAGTTAGCAGCTACCAGTTGTATAGGAATAAATTCATAGGCTGGGAATCAGTGGAAGCCCCACATTTCAGAGTGAAGAGAAGCCCAAAAATAAAGGCCATGAGATTGCATGTAACTCCTACAAGATTGGTAGTCAACACTGTCATTGTCAGGACTTTAACCTTGAAATTAGTCCCAACTTCCAACTGCTATGCTATCATCAACGACCCATGCAGTTGCAGTCTTTCAACTGTCAACTGTAACTATATACTTATTACTATTTTTTATTAGGTAGCTAATTAAACATTAGAATAACTGAAACTTCTCATAAGTAGATGGTAAATAATCCAACTAAAAATCAAAGTTATTGCTATGGTGGTGAAGAGGGAAAGTTTCACCAAAATGTGGATACTCTGCCAAATTTCTTTGATTTTTAGTTGGAGCAATACTCTGCCAAAATGTGGTAGCTAATTTCTTTGATTTGCAAGGAGTACTTAAACTCCAACAGCCAAAAGTATCCAATTTCACCCAATCTTTTAACTAAAATCACATATAATATTGCCATGAAACTAAATCTCATGTGTTATACTTATACTCTTGAATATGTTCCAATTTCAAGGAAATTTGACACTAAAGGTTATAAACCAATAAAATGTAAGACCACAAATGCTAGCATCTTCAGTAATGTCAAAAGACTCCTTTCATGAGGCAAGGGACAATAATGTATGCTCAACATGAGGCGGTAGCTTCGAGTTTTAAAAACAATAATATCCAATTTGCTGATAACTAATATTCTTAAATAAAGGGTCGTTAAAAATGACTTTTTATGATTGTAATAAAGATGTGTATGTTCCAATCCCTCTTATTTCGAGACTATAGAAACCTTAAGAACCATGCAATACTGATGAGTAGTTATCTTATTTGTGATTACCAATGACGACCGATCATGTGATTCATGTATTTCTCTTTTCTACGTTAGAAATACACAGAGATCGTATGCTATTCCTTCCATATTAAAGTTAAGCTAACATATACTCCCTCTATTCCTAGTAGTTGCTCCATATGACCATATCCTTTTCCATCTAGTTTATGTTTGGCAATTAATATTAATTAAAAGTGAATAATAATTAATATTTTAGAAATTTTATGATAGATATAATATTATCTCACACGATAATAATTTTACTTAAATATAATGAGATTTTTACAGTCAAAGTTTGTAAACTTTGACTAAAAAGGAAATGGAACAAGCAATCAACGACAGAGGAGTATCAATTAGGATGTACCCAAGCTAAACATACTACTTTTAGTAAGATTATTCTCTCTACTTTTCCTATAAAGTTGTGACACACACCCATCTGCCCATCCATCCAACTTTCTCTCTTTATCTTATCTTTCTTTAACCTGTGTGCCCTGGAGCAATGTTAATCTAACGCTAGAATGGAGAACTTGAATAAACAAAAACCACATATTGATGGAGTTCAATGTGCCAATTTAATTTAGTAGATACACAGGATACCACAGTGATATTATTGATCACAAAGAAACAGAAAGAATCTTCAGTTTATCACCAACAGAATGATCTTATTACAGATCTCAGTAGCATATATTATGTTACAAGGTATTCGTGATCAGTTTTAAAACTCATTAAGCCAAGCAGAAGGCAAACAAGAGCAGAGACAGCAGAACAGCTGAAAGTTAATCAATCGCTCGCCTCCAAAGGGAAAATGTGAAGGTCTATCAACAAATAGCGCGAAAACACCTAGTCGGCTAGTCGTATTATAATGACATGCAGTTTCAGAAAAGTCGAGCAAGATGGTCCAGCTTAGGAACCTGTATGAGTTATCAAAATAATGAAATGGGCCGATTGTGTGATTTAGAGGAGTCTGCTGACTGCTGAGTCCAAAGCATCAACATTCCTCTTGAGGATCTTTCTGTGGTTTGATTAAGGGAGCCAAAAGAAGTAAAGTGAAAAAAAAGGGAATCCAACTACAAGTCGTTTTCATGGAATAAGATACTCCAACATACTCAAAGTGCGAACTAAAATAGGACTTATTAGTGAATGTCAGCAAGGATACAAATGTGCTGCTAAACCATCAATGCCTTTCATCTCCTCATTCAACCTACAAGACACGATATATATGAGAACGACATCACAAATCAAAGATCAAACTAAGTAATTAAGTTTGCACAAGGCCAGATCAGGAAACAGGACTTTTGCCAAAACCTAATCAGAAAAGTGAAGGCATAGTTGAGCAAATCTCTGCTCACTGTTGCCAGTGAGACATTGATGCGTATGAGGAGCATCAAAATTGTGACAATCCTAGTTCTGTTAGGATTCTTATGTAGTGTTCTAATTGCGGTTAGTGAGAGATCCTCTAGTTCTCGAGGGAACATATAGAGTCTATCCTTATAAAGATCCAATCTTTATAGTCTATTTGTTACAAAGTTCGAACCTTTCATTCATTAAACGTGAGATTAGAGTGTTCTTCATATTATTCTTGTTTTAAAAGCTTCCGCAATCACATCAAGTGGTATCAGAGCTACTCCGGTAAAACGGAGCGTGAGGGCGCGTTTGAAGTTAGAATTTGGATTTGTTTGTTGCGTTGGAAAGCTAACAAGTAGATCTATCTTGTGTCAAAATTTCAGCCCAATCCAATAAGTAACGAAGTCGCAGTGACCAGAAAGATTTGCGTCAATATTCTGCCAGATCTGTTTGACACCAGTATCTTGCGGGGACTCGTGACAGCGCGTGTAGTAATGGATCTTGATGATTTTTGTTTCTGTGTATTGCTAACATATTTAAGTTTGGTGTGTTAAAATTTCATTAGATTTGAAGAAGAAACGAGTTCTCGGTCGTCGCAACTATACAACGTCGAAAACCTGAAATTACTGTTTTCATGTTTCCATGGATGTTTCATTGCTTCGTGATTGTTTGGATATAATGAGACAACTAGTACAAGAAGAAATACAATTAGCCGAGAAAGACGACGATTAGCACGGGAACAAATCGAAGGTCTATGTTATGTGCGTGAGTTGGTACTCGAACTCAAAGCAGATTTGGATTCTAGCAAGAACAAAATGGAAGAAGATTCACAGCAACTTTTGATTGTTGAAGATGAAGAAAAGATTGACACTTTATCTTGCTCCAAGGACAAAGATGTGATTTTTACAGTTCCAAATGCTGAAGAAGTGATCCCTAACGTTGACATAAAGGAAATTGTGCCTCTTGTTAATGTTTCTTTTGCTTTGGTTCCTAGGGTTGATGATGAAATTGTTCCAAACGTCATAAATCTACATCTAATGTTGACATGGAGTTTGGAAAGATTAAATTTTCGTGGAACAAAGGATGACCTTGATCGAATGAACATGATAGTTGAGTATATTCTTTGTCCGCTTGATTTGGATGATTTCATGGATTACTTTGATGATCAAACTTGAGGACAAGTTTTATTCTAAGGGGGAGAGTATGATGCGGATGTGAGCAAGCAAAATCATGACGATCCTAGTTCGTTAGGATTCTTATGAAGTTTCCTAGTTACGTTAGGAAACTAAGTGTTTTATTTGCTTTATAACTCTTTTAAAGTAGGTGTTTGAGTGATAAAGGGATCCTATTATGCTTAGGAGTCTAATTACCTTTGTCATAGAGTCTTTAGGAGTCTTCGTAGTTTCCTCGTAGTTTCCTAATTCTAGTATGAATAGGAAACTTGAAATCCTAGTACTAGTAGGATTAGGATATCCTAGTCCTAGTAGGAGTCTAATCACATAGCCGTGTGATTAGATAGGCGTGTTATTGTTAGTGTTTTTGTTTATCTTTTATGCTTTACTAGTTCTAATAGGTTTAGGTTATTATGTTTTAATAGTTCTACTAGGTTTAGGATAATTTGTTCAATAGGCTATTTCGGCCATCAATAAAGGGGAGCTGATTTTGAGTTTATGATTTTCGAGTGCATGAGCATTGAAAGGTTTTGTTTGAACCAAACGCATAAATCGAGGTTTGTGTGCATCTCCTAATTGAGGTTAGTGAGAGATCCTCTAGTTCTCGAGGGAACATATAGAGCCTATCCATATAAAGATTCCATCTTTATACCTATCATTACATAAAATTTCGGACCTTTTAACATAATTCGAGTGAGCTTCATTAATCAAAGTATTATTCGTGTTTTAAGCTTCCGCAAACACATCAGACATGGATGAGAATAATGGGATAAAAGATTCACTGCTTACAATGCCATGAACTTGTCATAAGAACCACGAAATCTGAAAAACAAACTAGTGTGCTGCAAGGTCAAAATAAAGATAATCAGGTACGAATCTACAGGGTGGGGGCCGGGGGGGATGATGTGTGCCGCAAGGTCAACGGGCACATAAGGAATCGAATGAGGCAGCATAAAAGGACAAAAGAAAAAGGTGTGGGCAACAAGGATGGAGGACACATCATGTTTGTTGTGTTCATGGACATGGAAAATAAATAGATAAATCAGTTGAGGTAATAAATAACAAGTTGAGATATAGTATAAATGAAAAATCAGAGCGCAATGAGTTCAGGTTGTCTTCTTGAGACGAATTGTCCCGTAATCGTATCTTAGGGCTAGGATAGAACGGATCTTCTCTGATAAACTGGCATAGAGATCGGCAAACACAACTTGCTTTTTGAGTAATCGCACTATAAATGCATAACTTTAATTTTTATGAAAGGTTAAGAAATTAGAAGAGTAAACTCATATATGTTTTTTCATACATGATGCCTAAGCTACTAACCAACTAATTAAAGATGCTTAAGGGTGTAAATGAATAATCATGTCTCATCCCCTCCCCCCCCCCCCCAACAAAAAAAAATCATCAAAAGGGTAGATAGTAGAATATAGAGGTATTATTGTAAATTTGTAACTTTCTCACTAACACCACCTACTTCAAATAAAGCATCATTTGCAAGATGGTTTTGGAACTAGAGATTCAATAAAAGCAGAAGTCTCCGTCAGATTACTTTTAACATTTTTGTTTACAGGGACTACTCTGCCTTGTCCGAAATTCCGAAAGAGAAACGGGAAAGAGAGAATTGCAAGCATCAATAAATCGCGGTCTTTTCTGGTTTCCTATAAAATCATATATTACCGATCAGCAGGTCAAGCCAAAGCTCTTATAGAGCAATAGTAGGAGGACCCATAAGACAAGCATTTCATCACTCATTTGCAACTTTTTTTCCCCCTGATGGTATCAATTAATGCAACTTCCAGTTCTCAAAATAATTCCTCCATAAATTTCTGTTTTTATATATATATCTCATTTTTGTGCTGAATCATACAACATTACCTTCAAAGAGAATATGTTTTTAGTCATCCCTATCACTAAATATGTGACTCCAATCATTTGTAGTTTTGACAGGTGGACAACTAGGAACGGGCTAATAACAATTAAGTGATGTAGTCAGTACCCTTGATTGAACTAGTCTTATGCCAATATCCAATGCTTGAGTTTTAAGATCTAAATCATGGAACCTTGATATGAGACCATATTAACAAATGAAGACTCAGCTGCTGCAAAAAGGAAATCAGCTAATAATTTGCAGTATAAACAAACAAGGATTTCAAAATCAAATTTTGCCCCAGATATTCCATCATACGTAGTCTAGACATAAGATCATACCTAATACATGAATGTATAAAACGATTCCCTCTGGTTGCTGCATCAATAGCTGCAAAGTACAAATAGTGATAGTTTAGTTGGGTTACATGCAATCACAACAGGAAAGCTAATAACATCTTCTTATAGTTTTCCTTTCATGTTTATTAGACAAATAAGTTACCACATGTATCATAGTGCATCATCTGATCAATATTCATAAAGGATCAAATTAGAAATTTTACCACATACTACAATATCACAGTTGATTCCAAACTTCTCAACCATACCCATTCTACGATTTTTACCACATACTCCCATAACATACAGCACCAAGTCACAAACTCATTTCATGACAAATATTCAAAGAACAGCAAGTCACCCCGTAATTAGCCACTGTAACCAAAGTATACCCTCTGCATGCAAAGGTGTACATGCAGAATTTGACTGATTCATTTAGCATCATCAAAATAGTGCTTGTAATATGTGAAAAGCTTGCAGAATCTAGAGAGAGGAAGAAGAGTAGAAAGCCAAAGAAACTGACCACTTTATGCAACCCTAACTCCTAACTACCAAAGTTGAGCTGTACAACACGTAACAGCAATCCTAACTCCTGAATACCAAAGTTGAACTATAGTTATGTACAAAGAGATTCTAACATACTCTAAGCAGAAATTGACATTCCGGCTTCTGCAATAAATTGTACAGGTTCCAACCCACCGACCCCCACCCTAAAAAAAAGGTTGGAGCATAGATGAGAACAGCCAACTACCCCCAGAATTGGCCTTGCAATCAATAGAAGCTCATCATCTACGTATAAGCAATCAGTGTGGATTATTTTATTTGATCATATCATAAGTCATAACATATAAATTATGAGCAGTAAGTGTTGGGTATATGATGTCATATGGAGCTCAATGTGTGTATGGTGTGGAGATGAGGTTGCGTGAAGCTCATTTTGGCGTGAATCGCCAGGTGTTCAGCAGCCCGCCCCGATCGGATCGGGCGGTGTCGCCCGATCGGGCGGGGTCGATCTTCTTCGCAGATGCATGGAAGCATGGGCGCCCGATGGAATCGGGCGGTTTCGCCCGATCGGGCGAGGTACCGTCTTCATCGGGCATACGACCGGGCGAAGGGCGCCCGATCGGGGCCCGAGAGCAGTATGGTTTGGCGTTTTACCGCCCGATCGGGCGGATGTCGCCCGACCCGATCGGGCGGAGGTTTATTTCACGCGGGGAGTGCGATTTCCGATTTATGTTATTATTAGGTTTAACCTATTGCCATAACTACTAGATAATTCATTATTACTCTATTATTCAAGAGGGGAAAAGTTAGAGAGAGATCTTGGAGAGCTTTTGTAACCTTCTTGAACATTCATCAATTCCTAGTGCAGATTCGTGGTTTTTCTCCCAGTTCTTGGGTTTCCACGTAAAAGTTCTTGTGTGTTCTTTCTTGCTTTGTTATTTGTTGTTCTATTATTGTTTGCTATTATTTCTAGATTGATAGTCAATAGGACTTACAAGTGGTATCAGAGCTAGGTTGGTTTATTGTCTGGATCTAGAATAATTAACAATCGAGGATGCAAAGATTAGAATTGAGAAGTTTGATGGAGGAACATTTTGGATATTGGAAGATGCAAATAGAAGACATCTTATATCAAAAGAATCAGATCAACCTCTCGTCTACAAAGCCAGATGACATTGAAGAGGCTAAGTGGAAGGTACTCGATCGACGAGCACTAGCGGTGGTGCGATTGACATTGGCTCCTGACCGTGGCGTTCAATGTCAAGGATATCAAAACAACGGCGGAATTAATCAAAGCACTCGTTAGATATGTATGGAAGCCTCCCGAATGAATAAGGTATATCCGATGCGCCGTTTATTTGATTTAGAGATGAATAATGGTAGTTCTGTGCTGAACATATTAATGAATTCAATCCAATAATAAGTCAATTATCTTCGGTAAATATTATATTTGATGATGAAGTGAAAGCCTTAATTTTGTTGTCCTCCTTACCTGTTGCTTGGGAAACCGTAGTAATCCGCCGTTAGCAATTCTTCTCGGTAAAGAAAAATTGGTGTATGATGTCTGTCCGTGATCCGATTTTGAGTGAGAGTATTCGAAGGAAGGAGAGAGTGGAGAATCATCTGGAGCATACAAGATCGAGGGTAGAGGGAGAGGAAAACAAAAGGGAAAAGGAAAGAATTTTCGGGGTAGATCAAAGTCTAGGGTATGAGTAAGTCAAAAGGCGGTGGCTAGTATTACCTCGTTGGAATTGTGGTGAGAAGGGTCATCCAAAGAGGGAGTGTCCACATCCCAAGAAGGGTGGAAAGTCCGACCATAATGATAAACGGGAGGATAGTGATAACTCATCGATTTATTCCCGCATCGAATGAGATTGAGGATGCTTTGGTCCTAAGTGTTGATAGTCCCATAGAGTCGTGGATCCTAGATTCGGGGGCATCGTTTCACTCTTCACCTATGAGGGAGTTGTTTCATGACTTCAAAACAAAGAAGTTGGGTAAGGTCTATCTTGCTGATGACAAGACCTTGGAAATCATGGGGAAGGGAGATGTGATTGTCAAGACTGCAAACGGGGGAACTTTAAAACTGCATGATGTTAGGTACATTCCAGGCCTAGCAAAGAATCTCGATTTCGTGAGTCAATCGGACTCATGTGGCTACAAAACCGTGTTCACGTGAGGGAAGTGGAAAATTTCCAAAGGTTCCATGATCTTCGCTAGAGGTACTAAGATGGGAACACTATACACTATTGCGGGGTGTACAAGCATGGTTGTTGCAGCTACAGTGGATGAGACTAAGTTATGGCATACTAGACTTGGTCACATGAGTGAGAAAGGGATGAAGATTTTAGCTTTAAGTGGTAAATTATCAGGGTTGAAATCAGTTGACATGGAATTTTGTGAGAGTTGTGTCTATGGCAAGCAGAAAAATGTAACTTTCACAAAAGCCAAGAAAGAGTTGAAAACTGAGAAGCTAGAGTTGGTGCACACTGATTTGTGGGGGCCTTTCCCAGTCAGATCCCTTGGAGGCTCACGTTATTTTGTTACTTTCATTGATGACTACAAGCAGAAGGTATGGGTCTACTTCCTTGAAGAGGAAATCGAGCTTCATGAGACCTTCAAGAAGTGGAAAGTCGAGGTAGAGAATCGATCGAAAAGAAAATTAAGTGCATTAAGTCCGATAATGGAGGTGAGTATGAATCGCGGAGTACACAAAGCTCCGTGAGGAGAATGGCATCATTCTCAAGAGGACTGCTCCGGGGAAACCTCGACAGAATGGAGTCGCAGAGAGGATGAACAGGACACTGACTGAGAGGGCTAGAAGTATGAGGTTGCATGCAGGGCTACCTAAAACATTATGGGCAGATTCAGTTAGTACAGCAGCTTACTTGATCAACAGGGGACCATCAGTCCCATTGGAGTTCAAGCTACTAGAGGAGGTTTGGAGTGGGAAGGAGGTAAATCTTTCTTTTCTGAAATTATTTGGTTGTGTTGCTTATGTTCAATCTGAGAAACGCGACAAGTTAGACCCAAAGGCCGTTAAATGCTATTTTATTGGGTATGGTTCTGAGAAGTATGGGTATCGATGTTGGGAACCTAAAAGTAGGAAGATTTTGAGACACTGTGATGTCTCTTTTGATGAGACTAAGGTGTACAAGGATGTTTATGGTGATAAATCTGAGATTACTGAACTAGTGGGAGCTCAGGAGGAGGAGTTTGTGGTGACTGAAGGCATTGATGGAAGAGATGTCATTGTTCCGTAACCGGGTTGAGCAACATGGAGATGAAGCTCATACTCCTACAGTGGTCCGATCTCGGATGAGTCGATAACTCACAATGAAGGTAATCTCGGATGGTGCTTCCGTCACACCACCAAGAGGCTCCAGGTTCTAGTACGGGAAGAATAATCTCTCAAGTTGACTTGAGAAAATCCGCAAGGGTGTCCAAAGCACCAAATCGATATTCCCCTTCTATGTTCTATTTTGTCGCTAACCGATGCGGGTGAACCGTAATCATATAAAGAAGCAATAAATTCGACCGACTCATCTAAGTGGGAGTTAGCCATGAAAGATGAGATGCGGTCCCCGGAAAAGAATCGACATTGAGAGTTTGCCCGCATTACACCGCAGGAATGAGAGCTCTTAGCAACAAGTGGATCTTTAGATTGAAGAAAGAGTCTGATGGAAATGTCAGGTATAAGGCAAGATTAGTAGTAAAGGGGTTCTTACAACAGAGGGCATTGACTACAACGAGATATTTGCTCCGTTGTAAAGTTGACTACTATACGTATCTTCGCGGCTATCATTCTGTCGCGAGAATCTGTTCTTAGAACGAGATGGATGTTAAGACCGCGTTTCTACATGGTGATCCTGGATTAGGAGATCTACATGAAGCAAACCGGATGGCTTCAAAGTTCGGGGAAAAGAGAATTTGGTGTGCAAGCTCAAGAGGAGCTTATATGGATCGAAGCGAGCTCCGAGACAAGTGGTACATAAAATTTGACACCTTTATGTGTAGCGAGTGGGTTCAAGAGAGCCGATAGCGATCATTGTTGCTATTTTCGCAGGTATGTAAATGACTATGTTTATTTACTTCGTATGTTGATGATATCGTTGATCATTGGTACGAGCATGGAGGTGATAAATAGTGTGAAGGGAAAACTGTCACGAAATTTGAGATGAAGGATTTGGGTGAATCCACACAAATCTTAGGTATGAGGATTTTCAGTGGACAAGTCTATCGGCATGTTGAAGTTGTCTCGGGAAGATTACATTCGAAGGTACTTAAGAGGTTTAATGTGGGGGATGCAAACCCGGGAAATTCGCCGCTTCCTAGCGACTTCAAATCGACAAGGAGCACTCACCAACTACGTAAGAAGAAAAGGAGCGGATGGCCACTGTTCCCTATGCTTCACGGTTGGTAGCTTGATGTATGCCATGGTTCGCACACGGCCGACATTGCTTTTGGCAAAGGGGAGTTGTGAGTAGATTTGTTTCTAATCCGGATGAGAAACATTGGGATGCTTTGTGAAGTGGTTACTAAGGTACTTGAAGGGCACTTCAAGTATGGGGCTTTGTTTCCGGAAGAAAGGAGTGAAGCTCGGGGTTATGTTGATGCCGATCTCGGTGGAGATATCGATACTAGCAAAAGTACGTCCGGATATGTCTCTACCGTTGGTCAGATTGCAGGTGAGCTGGATGTCCAAGTTACGAAGTGTATCTCTCTGTCTACTACAGAGTCTGAGTATGTGGCTATGTCAGAGGCAGGTAAGGAGATGGAATGGCTTATCGGTTTTCTTGAAGAGATGGGCATTAAACAAGAAAAAGTGGTACTTTACAGTGATAGTCAAAGTGCAGTGCATTTGGCTAAGAATCCTATGTATCATTGTAGGACCAAGCATATTCGTCGGCGCTTTCACTACATCAGGAGTTTAGTGGAGGAGAATGTGTTGTGTCTGGAGAAAGTGTTGGGTGCTAAGAATCCAGCAGATATGCTCACTAAGAGTGTGAGTTGTGACAAACTAAGGTTGTGTCGAACCTTAGTTGGCCTTCGGTAATTGTTGATGAAGGTGGTGCTTTAGGAGTTGAGATGAATGGAAAGAGGATGATGGTAAAAGGTATTCTTCACTTACACCTATCTCCAAGTGGGAGATTGTTGGGTATATGATGTCATATGGAGCTCAATGTGTGTATGGTGTGGAGATGAGGTTGCGTGAAGCTCATTTTGGCGTGAATCAACAGGTCTGCAGGCCCGCCCGATCGGGCGGGGTTGATCTTCTTCGCAGATGCATGGAAGCATGGGCGCCCGATGGAATCGGTCGAGGAACCGTCTTCATCGGGCATACGACCGGGCGAAGGGCGCCTGATCGGGCCCGAGAGCAGTTTGGTTTGGCGTTTTACCGCCCGATCGGGCGGATGTCGCCCGACCCGATCGGGCGGAGGTTTATTTCACGCGGGGAGTGCGATTTCCCGATTTATGTTATTATTAGGTTTAACCTATTGCCATAACTACTAGATAATTCATTATTAATCTATTATTCAAGAGGGGAAAAGTTAGAGAGAGATCTTGGAGAGCTTTTGTAACCTTCTTGAACATTCATCAATTCCTAGTGCAGATTCGTGGTTTTTCTCCTAGTTCTTGGGTTTCCACGTAAAAGTTCTTGTGTGTTCTTTCTTGCTTTGTTATTTGTTGTTCTATTATTGTTTGCTATTATTTCTAGATTGATAGTCAATAGGACTTACAGTAAGGACTAGCAATTTTATAAAGACTCAACACACCTAGGGAAGAGAATAAATTTATAAGTGTAATCAAATAAGCAATTGTACAGACTACAGACAGCAGTATTCAAATTTTACATATGAAAGCACTTGGTTATTAGAGAAAATTGATATACTTCAAATGTCGAACCAAGATTATTCATGACAGACAAAAAGCATTTGGTCGAACTTTTCTTTGGTGTCAAGCCAAATTGAATGATGTTCAGAGCCACTAAGAGGCTCTATGAGTATGTCTCTTGCTAATTGCTTAGCTGTTGATGACTTGATTCCTTGAAACAAATGAGACAGAATGACAGATATCAGTCTTGGAATCTTTTCTCCAACAAAATGATGTTCCCCATAGATGTGTTTTGTGTTAGGACTGGAAGCACACATTAACTCTGACAGCAGTATGATAGTGTCCACTTTTGGGCCACAGCCCGAACGGACTTGTTTTTGAGCACCTCCAAAGGGCCTCATACTAATGGAGTTAGTTGAAAACTTATATTCAAGCCAACTCTTCCTGCATCTTCCAATGTGGGATTTGGGTTGACACTCCAACACTTTGTCCTTCCATGAAAGACAGGTATTTTGCTATGTCAGTTTATTTATCTCATTGGAGAACAATTGCAGGAATGTTGGGAAACATTCATTCATGAACTAATTTGAAGCTTGAACAGGTGGGCCAACTTTGAGGTACTCTCCCCATAGACCTATACACAACTTCTGCACAAGATTAAAATATTATAGTCTACCGGATGCTTGGATTTGCAAGAAAAGAGACTTCCTTCAATCTACAAAATACCAAGATTCCCAACATTCATTCATGAACTAATTTGAAGTTTGAACAGGTGGGCCAACTTTGAGGTACCCTCCCCATAGACCTATACACAACTTCTGCACAAGATTAAAATATTATAGTCTACCGGATGCTTGGATTTGCAAGAAAAGAGACTTCCTTCAATCTACAAAATACCAAGATTCCAGTAACAAAATTTCTGGAAGTTGAGGACAGGAAGCCCAGCCTATATCACAAAGTACCTAAAAATGATGGAGAAAGGATGACTTCATAAAGAGTCGGACATGAACATCTGTTGCAAAATGAGAAGCTTGAGTGAATTGACTAAGATGTTCCACTGCAAAAGCCAAATCCGGTCTAGCAAGGTTAAGGAAACTTGGTGTGCCATTAAACTTGCTGTGGACACTGGGATTAGGAAGTGAGTCTTCAGCATCTAGCAGACCAATATCAAGACTCTCATCACAGCACTCATACTTATAGAAATCCAACACAAACTTCCTCTTGGTCACAATTATTTCCAGAAGCACAGGGCGCAACTTCTATCCTCAGCAGTTATGCTAAAAGCCCACGTCTTTAATCTCCGATATCATTGTGTAAAGAGAGTTTCGAGTTTTGAAATTTTGAGGGCTCTAACCAGAACCATCGACATATAAAGCGACAAAGACAGCTGAAAGTTGTTAATTTCTGTATAACAGTGTATAAATAGTGAGAGGTTGAGTAAACTCTATTTAAGGCTGAGAGCACATGGCATACCACTGTGACAGGCCTGTTTTAGACCATGAAAAGACAGTTTTAGCTTGCCAATAGTGAATAAACTAGGGATAGGCAAACAAGGAGGCCTTTTTAAGTCCTCTTCATAAATATACCGTGCGGAAAGACTTATGAACATCAAGTTGGAAATGACCAGTCATTTGTAAATGCTACAGCAACAATACTCTTAATAGTTGTCATTTTAAGCTTTCAGAGACTAGAGAGAAGACTATGCTAAAGCCTGCACTAGCTTTCGAGTACACTGGCCACTACACTCCACTTATTTGTTCAAACAAAGCATCAGCCTGTCTTGAAGGACCTTTGCAACTTATACCCAAGCTACTAGAAGATCCCTGACTCCATGTCCTCTAAAGCACTAGGACCTAATAGCACTGAGATAAGCTGGAGGCCTAGGAACCACAGAAGCTCCTAAGAGGAGTTGAGAAACAGGTTGATGGTCCAATTATAGGTTCAAATTGTTGAAAGAATCGTTAAGATGAAATTGAAACACATTTTGTATATTCTGAGATATCAGAGAAGAAGAGAGGTAGAAGGTCTAGGATGAGAGATGTAACAAGAAGGAAAGATATAGTGTTTCGTCCGGAGAAAAACATTTTCTAGGAAAAAGTGGTTTTATCAATTTCCTTTGTCTGGCTTGTAATGGATAAAAAATAATTTTCCCAAGGAAGGAAAATAGTACTCTCCACAGAGAAAAACATTTCTCTTTCATCCCTCTCATCCATGTTCACCATTCCATTCTGTATCTCTATTTCTCTCTAATTTGTCTTGTATGTTCTAAGGAACTAAACAATGGAATTCAGTTCTAAGATTGTGCATTTCTGGGAAAATGTTTTTCATCGAAAGTCATATTGCATTGAAAATGTTTTCCATCCAGCCAAACAACCTAAACCTGAATGCTATAATTCTCAAAATTCCGCACCTTTTATTCTTTCATAAACCGAAAGAATACAAGAAACACACTGGAGGAGGCACTTGTTCAAGATCTATGGATTGAGATGTAAGAAGAACTTTCAAAAGATCTAACTGTCGCTACAAACTCCTCCCAATTCGTAAGAGGCAACTTGGACTCATACAGCAGTAGCATTACTCTGAGCGCCAATACATAGAAGTTGGTGTATGAATTATGATCCCTTTGGAAGATAAATGCTCTGTGACTAGAATGCTCAAGGCTTAAGCCAAGCCCAGGAGCATTATGAGAAATAATAATCTCGACATGGCTGTTCAATTGAGCTCCAACCATTGCTACTAAAACCAAGATGAAAAAAAGCATTTCCCTCTAAGCTAAGCAAATATGTCATTATTAGACTAATAGCATCAACTAGAGTGAAGAAACATATAAATCTTATGTTTTTAAGTCCCAAATCTGCATGTTTATAAGCTAAGCAAATAATATGTTGTTCAGTATTGAGCCTTGCACAAATGTTGACAACAATAAGTATCATGAAATTCATCAAAAGAAAGCCTTCAGCAAATTATTCACATTATTGACAACAATAAGAAACGAAAAAAATTTGATCCCAAAAACAAACAAAAAAAAGGGGTTTTCAGGGTCAAAATCAAAATTAAAAATCACAAAATCAAAACAAAAAAAAGTTCACCTGATTCTTGAAGTTTGCCGGAAGCATTACTGAAGCATTCGATATGATGTATTGAAGTGCCTGTAACCTACTAATTAAATTCCAAAAAAACCATATGAAGAAATTACTTAATTACACAAAAACCCATGATAATCAAATGAAAACCAAAAAAAGGGAAGAATTTTATTTTATGGGTGTTACCTCAGAGAGTGCTAATCTAAGAGAAGCAAAGAGAGATGTGTAGCTCTCAGCAATGGCGAGAGAATCTCTCTCTACAACTCCAAGAGCTTTAAAGAGGTCTTCTTGGTTGAAAGAATTTGAAGCTTCAATGGCTTCTTTCTCCTCCATTGATTGATTTTTAATAGAGAATGTTTCCTCTTTCCCTCCATCTTCCATATCTTTTCCTTGGTTTTTTTTATGTGCAGTTGTTCAAAGAGGTTTGCTAATTCTGCTACTTTGATCGGAGAAAAGTCAGAAAACTTCGAGTCTTCGATAACTAAGTAATTAGAGCATTTTCAGACCCTTACTATCCGACTATCGTTGGAAGTTTGTAACATGTGATTTGTGAATGTTACATACTTACATGACACATCACACAATTAAACATTTTCGAATCAAGGTTGAGATAGTTTGTTGGAGCCTCCTTCCAAGTTCCATTTTTATGACAGGGTTCGATTCTTGCCCCTTATAGAGTAGGATCCCCTAAATCTTACCTTTAAAAAAATTAAACATTTTCGAAATTTCGACCATTCAAAATATATAGAAAGTTATTTTTATTTTTGATGGATCTCCAAAAAATTTATATAGTTTTTTTCGATGATGCTTATTTACACCTAAGCTAATATATCAATGAAAAATAAGCATTTTACTTCTAAAGCTATATCTCTATTCCTATAAAATTACTTCTCTGCCCTTCACTTATCAAAAAATGCTAATTATAAAATATTCAATCCCTTTTTGATCTACAATTATGAGTAAAAACTAATAAGGAAACTTAAGATTGCCTAACTTATAATAAGATCTATTATATAAGCCAAGGGGTGAGCTACGATGTCCCCCTGTAAAATTACTTCTCTGCCATTCACTTATCAAAAAATGCTAATTATAAAATATTCAATTCCTTCTTGATCTACAATTATGAGTAATAACTAATAAGGAAACTTAAGATTACCTAACTTATAATAAGATGTAATGTATGCATAAAACCTTTCCAAAATAATGTGCTTAAAAAGAGATATTTTCGATTGAAAATTAAACTGATATAACTAAAGCAATTGCAAACAATTTAAAAGTAAGAACTTATAAAGTTTCTTTCTACCAAAACTTCCAATTGCAATTAGAATTTCAAAGAACATACATTAACAATCCATAAACATACCAAAAAAATAAGAGGATAGTCTCATCTTTTTATTTTTTGCCTTTTATAATTGTCGTATGTGTCGATTAGGATAATTTATCATTTTATATATTTAAAGGTTCGTAGCAGTTGTTTGTGTCAGTTGGGATAATCCATCTCATCATTTTATTTTTATGTAGAAATATGTCATGATTATTAGATATATTATTTAAAAATATATATGTTCGTAATTCAAATATATTAAAGAAATAAGCTTATACCATCCAATTTCCCCATGTAATGTTACGCAATGAATTACACATATATTAAAGAGATTAGCATATATCATCCAATAATATCAACCTATAGTACGTTCTGGTACATGTCATTTATCACATTGAAAAAAAGTTGTGAAAGATCAAATTAAACTAAAATAAATTAATGTTAGTGCCTCTAGCGCTTTTTAATGTCGATATTAATGTTAATACGTCTTCGCACGCATCGCGTGCATATGAGGCTAGTTTGGATATAATAGAACCTAAATTTGAATGGTCGAAAATGTTTAGCTTAGGATATGCTTATTTACTTCTAAGCTAACATATCAATTATGTTTATTTACTCCTAAAGAAACTTATAAATAAACTCATCACCTTTACTACACAATAAAAAACAAAGTAACAGACAAACTTAACAACAAGATTAGAGAAGGCAATGTTATGAGTTAATGGCACTTAAGAGTTAAGCTTTGATGTTTTGTATACATATATAATATAAACAAAATGGCTATTTCATTTTCTAGTAACATAATTAGAAAAAAAAAAGCACGGGACATCACCACGTGTTGCCCCCCTCCTCCCCTTGTTGCTTACCTGACATTTCTTTGAAAGCTATTCTATTACTCATAGAAATCAAATTCTTTTAACTCTCGAAAACTTCAAAATGTGCTCGTTGTTCAAAGTCCCATCGGGGCAAATAGAGGGAGTTAAATTAAGAGGTCTCGAACTCTTAACGAGCTTCAATACCTTGGGTTATTTGATAAGATAAAATCATGTCATTATTTGGGTTGACACATAATAATTGTTGCAAACCTTAGTTTGATGGTGGTGACTTTTTTTTTGGGTGCTATCGTCACTTGTTGTATATTGGCTAAACTTTGGTGCGCATCAATGTAAATAAGATAGCCATAAATGATACTCTCCCTCATCTAATACGGGAAAAAATTTGTTTTGGGTTATACATCTAGTTTATTGGTTATTGTATACATGAAAATAACTTCATATATATTTGTTATTGTAGGAATTTAGATGCTTAATGCGGAAAACGAGTATCATATACTCAAACATCTAACACCAAGATCTTTGCATAAATTAACATGAATCAAGTAAGAGTGTAGAATATACCTCTTGATGCGTGAATTCCACTACCACTTCGAGCCTTCTAGTGGAGATCCTTTAGAACGTCAATCGTCGTTCCTCTAGTGTTGGTCCACGAACAACCCTTAGATCACCACGTATGCTAGTACGGAAGAGAGAACAAATCTCTTGCTTTTGAGGTGTGATGGCCGAAAATGAGGAGAGAGAGAGGAGCAAAGAAAATCAGATTTTCTCTACAAAATAATGTAATCACACACCTCTCCTTTGTAACCCCCATATCATTATATAAGGTGGTTACAAAGAGGTGATTCATGAGGCTTTATTTTGCCTCATAATGTCATACATTATGAGCCTAATAACCTCATGAGTTACAACTCTTCCATCCATCTTTAAAACCGCCCAACCCATTTCACAAATGGATTTGGGTAATATCCAAGGGTTGTCACATTGTGTGACCCCATAGGACCCAATACATATTAGTAGTTGGCCTAAATATACTAGCCCAACCAACCGCAATTAGCTTCTAGCAAAACGTTGCGGTCACCTAATATTATTGAATATATTATCTTTATAATTCGTCCATATACATTTAGTTTATTACACTTGATCGAGGACAAAATCCTTCAATCTCCCACTTGTCTAAGAACAAGTGTGTAACCTTCAAATTCCTTAAGTCGCTTAATGTCTAACTTGATGACATGGTAACATCGTATGTAAACCATACCAATATTCAAGTTGTTTCTTGAAATCCGAGTTCGAATCGCCGAAACAAATGATTAACTCCTTAATCCATTTGAGCACGGCCATGCATTTTCGTTCTCGCTCTTCAAGAGGCCAAGACACCAATCCTAACTCTTAGGAGGACTTTATCCGATCTTGTATAACCAAAACTCCCACTCAATTCGTAGCAAGTCCGATCACTGCTTTTATAGCCTCCTTTTACGGCACGACGTTTTGCAGTGTCAAAAACATACTAATCCTTAAGTAAGAATAGTGTCATACTCATGTCTAAGGAATCCACTAAATATATTAATGAGATTCTCATAAACCTTTTAGAGAACTCCCACTAGGTCTGCCCAACGTGTATCAACTATACACGCCTATGCAAATGACTAGACATCTCGATGTCCCTATAGCCCATGAAACTGCGCTATCAATCAACTTGCAATCTAGTCCATCAAAACGATAATCATTTACGTTCATTTTTAATGATTCGAACTAGGGACAAAGGTAAATTATAACTCCCGTTCACTTGGATAGGGTTTCATTCGTCAAATCACATATTTGACAATCCTATCAAACGTTATAAAATACTTTGAACGTTTTATTTAATACTAAACCAAGATTAAATAAGAACATAACCTTTTATTGATAAACATAACCAAACATATCACAGGGAGTAACTATAACCGTGAACTAATTAAAAGTAAATAGTACACAATCAAAGCCACTCTCCTACATGCTTAAGTCCTATAGCCCTAGTATGACTCTCATGCTTAGGCCGAGGCAATGGTTTAGTCAAAGGATCGGCGACATTGCTATCCGTATGAACTTTGCTAACTATTACATCTTTTCTCTCAACGATTTCTCGAATGAGATGAAACTTCCTAAGTACATGTTTACACCTTTGATGTGATCTTGGTTCCTTAGATCGAGCTATGGCACCATTGTTATCACAATGTAAAACAATACCATTTCCAACACTAGGCACTACTCCTAGCTCCGGAATGAACTTCTTCATCCAAACGGCTTCCTTTCTTTGCAGACCGCCGCAAAGAATGTACTCGGCCTTCGTTGTAGAATCGGCGACAGTACTTTGCTTTGAACTTTTTCCACTCACGCCCCTCCATTTAGACAAAAGATGAAACCAGATTGGGATCGGAAATCATCTTTGTCGGTTTGGAAGCTCGCATCCGTGTAACCCTCAACAATTAACTCACTTCCACCTCCATACACTAAGAAATTATCTTTAGTCCTTCGTAAGTACTTTAGGATATTCTTAGGCTGCACTCAAGTGTGCATCACCCGGATTTGATTGGAATCTCGCTACACATGCTCAAGGCATATGAAACATCTCGGGCGAGTACAAATCATGGAGTACATAATGGACCCTATAGCGATGCATAAGGAACATTACTCATTCGCTTAATCTCATCGGTCAGGAAGGACACCGAGTCTTGCTAAGCGAAACACCATGTTGCATGGGTAGAAAACCTCTCTTAGAATTTTCCATATTGAACTTAGTAACGATCTTATCTATATAAGTTCGTTGGCTAAGTCCAATCATCCTCTTAGACCTATCCCTATAGATCTTGATCTCCAAAATGTACTCGGCGTTTCCAAGGTCTTTCATAGAGAAACAACTCTTCAACCATTCCTTGACCGACTCAATCATGGGAATGTCGTTTCCTATGAGAAGTATGTCATCTACATATAAGACCAAGAAAACTATGTTACTCCCACTTTCCTTCTTGTAAACACAAGACTCTTCTTCTCCGTTTTTGAGAAAACCAAAAGCGGTTTGATTGCCTCATCAAAACGAAGATTCCAACTCCGGATGCTTCGCTTCAATCCATAAATGGACTTTTGAAGCTTACATACCCTCCTAGGATATTCTCGGATCCACAAAACCTTCCTAGGTTGTGTCATATACACATCCTCTTTCAAGAACCCATTCAAGAAAGCGGTTTTGACATCCATTTGCCAAATCTCATAATCATAAAAGGCATGAATCGCTAGGAGTATCCGAATGGATTTAAGCATTGCTCTTGGTGAAAAGGTTTCGTCATAGTCTATACCATGAACTTGCTTGAACCCTTTTGCAACCAATCTTGCTTTGTAAACCCGAATGTTACCATCTTTGTCTGTTTTCACTTTGAAAACCCATTTGCAACCAATAGGTGTAACCCCATCGGGCAAATCCATCAAGTCCCATACTTGATTTTCGGACATAGATGCCATTTCGGACCTCATGGCCTCAAGCCATTTTTCTGAGTCTTCACTCATCAAAGCTTGCTTGTAGGTAGTAGGTTCCTCAAATTCTAAGATCATTATCTCGAACTTTCGGTTAACAAGAAATCAACAAACCTTTTGTTTGGTATTCTTGATCTACTAGTCCTACGAGGGGCCGCAAACAGAGAAATTTTCTTCTCAACAATTTGAGAATTTTCGCACGAATTAGATTCGAGTGGGACAAGAGGAGGTTCGTGTACGGGATGCACATCCTCCAACACTTGGTCAAGTTATGGGAGAAGATTCCTCTAAAGGAGGAATTACTTCAAATCTCCACATGGGCACTTGTGTTTTCGACTCTAACATAGGTTGAACTATGTCCATTTGTTGCTTTTCTCGAACCTCTTCGAGAAATATATTACTCCCACTTGCCTTTTTGGAAATAAAATCTTTTTCCAAAAAGACACCACGACGAGCAACAAACACTTTGCCCTCAGTCCGATGGTAGAAGTAATAGCCCTTGGTCTCTTTGGGATAACCCACAAAGAAACACTTATCTGATTTGGGGCGAGTTTATCTGAAAGTAAACGTTTTACATAAACCTCACAACCCCAAATCCGTAGAAAAGACAAACTTGGAGTTTTTCCACTCCACATCTCATATGGTGTTTTTTCTACCGCCTTTGATGGAGTTCTATTAAGTGTGAAAGTAGCTGAGTTGAGAGCATATCCCCAAAAGGAGATAGGAAGATCAAGAAAACTCATCATAGATCGAACCATATCAAGTAGAGTTCGGTTCCTCCTTTCGGATACACCATTCAACTGAGGTGTTCCAGGCGGAGTGAGTTGGGAAAGAATTCCACAACTCTTCAAGTGATCACTAAACTCTTGGCTCAAATATTCACCACCACGATCGGATCGTAGTGCTTTAATTGTTTTGCCAAGCTGGTTTTGGACTTCATTCTGGAATTCTTTGAATTTCTCAAACGATTCCGACTTATGCTTCATCAAATAGACATATCCATATCTACTTAAATCATCAGTAAAAGTAATGAAGTACCCAAACCCTCCCCTAGCTTTTATGCTCATTGGTCCACACACATCAGTATGTATTAGACCCAATAGATCACTGGCCCTTTCACCCTTTCCAGTAAAAGGTGACTTTGTCATTTTACCCATTAAACATGATTCACATACATCAAATGGCTCAAAGTCAAAAGATGTTAGAAGTCCATCTTTATGTAACTTCTGAATGCGTTTCGCGTTTATATGTCCTAAACGACAATGCCATAAGTAAGTAGGATTAGTATCGCTTGATCTATGTTTTTTGTTGTCTATGTTAAGGACATCTTTGTCTAAGTCTAGGAAATATAGACCATTAGACCTTTTAGCAGTGGCATAAAACATTGAATTCAAATAAACAGAGAAACAACCTTTCTCAATTGTAAATGAAAACCCTTCATTATCCAAAACAGAAATTGAAAAATGTTTTTGGTAATAGCAAGGAACATAATAACAGTTATTAAGCTCTAATATTAAACCAGAAGGCAAAGGTAGACTATAAGTCCCAACTGCAACGGCCGCAACCCTTGCACCATTTCCAACGCGCAGTTCTACCTCCCCTTTAGCCAAGGCTCTACTCCTTCTTAGTCCCTGCACATTCGAAGTAATGTGAGAAACACAACCGGTATCAAATACCCAAGAAGTAGATGTTGCTAAATTAATGTCAATGACATAGATACCTGAAGAAGAAGCCCCAGACTTCTTATCCTTCAGATACTTCGGGCAGTTACGCCTCCAATGACCAATTTGATCACAATGGAAGCACTTGGCATTTGCAGCCACCTTTGGCTTTGCCTTTGTCTGTGGCTTATCAGCAGTCTTAGTGGCAACTTGCTTGCCCTTGTCCTGCTTTTTCTTGCCAGCCCATTCCTTCTTAAAACCCTTTCCCTTTTGAACCATAAGAACTTCCTTCTTAGGTGCAACAGAGATGTTTTGCTCGGCGATCATGAGCATCCCATGTAACTCAAAGAAGGGTTTTCGACACCCCATTCATATTGAAGTTCAACCTAAAGTGGTTGAAGCCTTCATGAAGTGAGTGTAGTATGATGTCGTAGCTCAACTCTTGGCTATAAGGAAAGCCTAACCTCTCCATTGTCTCGAAATAACCAATCATTTCAAAGACATGAGTGGCGCGTCGCTTGCCTTCGACTAACGCACACTCAAGAATAGCCTTGTGAGTTTCATACCTCTCTATCCGAGCTTGTTCTTTGAAACATGGTTTTCAGTTTGTCGGATAATACTGTAGGCATCCAAGCATGCAAACCTCTTTTGAAGGCTTGGTTCCATAGCCGCAAGCATAAGGCAAGTAACAATTACCGACCTTTCTGCAATGGCCTTATGGGCCGCCTTTTCGGCTTCAGTAGAGGTGGTTGTTAAAACCGGGATCGGGGTTTCAAGAACATCCTCTCGACCTTCGGATCTAAGAACAATTCTTAGATTCCTTTCCCAATCAAGGAAGTTTTTGCCGTTCAACTTTTCCTCAAGGATTGAACGTAAGTTAAAAGGTGAATTATTGTTGTTACCAGACATGATATCTACATAGAAGATGCAAAAGTAATAAGTATGTTTATCATAATAGCTTTTAATAAATTTTAAACACTTTTAAAATAAAAGCTATGCACTTGACCAATTTTCAATGTGTCCCCTTTTGAATCAAGTGATTCTAAGATCCTATCAAACATGATTTATAAGTGGACTTTGGCCTCAACTTAAAACCAAATTTAAAAGGTAAGTAAACTCCTTTACTAATTACAACAATTGTAATTCTTAGATGTTGGGTGATTGCTAAGGTGACGAAAGCTCCCAGGTAAGGAAGTTACCCACAACGTTGGAGAGAGCCTTCCTAATCCTAGCAGACGTAACTTGTCACCCAAACACAAAACCCAAATCTTTGCTTCAAAATCCAAAACCGTTTTGATGATTTTGTTGGGCCAAACCAAACTAAACATGCAAATTTCGGAAATTTACTCTACTTAGCCCAAGATTGGAAGTAACACTCTGCTTTGGCAGAACCTATTACTAACGATCAAGATTTTAGTAGATGTTTATTTGGAAAAGCAATTACCCAATATTAGCTTTAGGGACCTAAGTAAATTATTATGTGATTTAATTACTAGTGAACTCGTTGCAAAAATAAATCACATGCATAATAAAACTTAGAAAGCATTCAAAAGCAATATTTAAATGCATAAAAAGAAATGTGATCCTAGTATGGCCCCTAACTCTAAAGACTACTCTTTAAGGTCTCCATTCTTGAATCACCTTGGATCTCCATCCTTGTGCTTCATGGAATAAGATTGAATCACCATTCTTCTTATGACAACTTGAATAATCATTTTTGGAATTTTAAACTAAAATTACAAAAATACCAACGATACACATATCGTATTTAGATTACAAAAATACATTAACGATACGCAGATCGTATTTTCTATCCAAGTTTGGGCCATACTAGTCACCGCATGCAATCATAATATCATATATATAAAACATGCATTTTAATCAACTATTAAAATAAATTATTATGCTTCAACAACTTTAAAACATAATAACATCAACCAAATTTAATCTCATATTAAATTAAATGGTTAGTACCTCTAGATAAATTTAATCGTATTAGAATTTATCTCCCAAGGGCATTATAATATTAATCTAACAAATTTAATCAACTATTAAATTTAAAGTAAAATACATAAGCACTCTAAGGTACCACATATATTTTAATCATATTAAAACATAAAAGCATTGCATGACATTTAATCACAAACACTAGCATGCAAGAATTAATCAACTTATTAAAACTAACATCCTAACATAAAATTAAATGTCACAAAATGAAACTCCCATCATAATTTTAATTCATTTAAGCATTAGCATAGGATACCAAGCATAATAACTACTTAATATGCATTAAGGGATAAACGGATTAAACGTTTTTATCCGTTGAAAGAGCAAACGAGCCAAGCGAGGCAGAACACTGCTCGCGACCCGCGAGCTAGGTCGCGACCCGCGATTCGCGAGAAGCTCACTGCTTCCGCTTTTCCGATTTCAATTCAGGCAATTTTAATCGAAATGCGTATGATTTTCTTTATACACTAAACATGTTTACGCATAAATAAATCATACTAGGCTTCAAATTCAAGAATTCATGCTATGAAATTATACATAATCAAATTAAGCATAAAAAATCAAAGCATGCAATTCATGAATCATACATATATACATCACATTCTAATTAACAACTTAACTAAAACATGAAACAATATAACAATTATATATGTATACATGTATCGAAAAATGTATAAACAACTTTTATACTCCCACTAGATTAAAATCAAATTTTAATCATGCAAACAATATCCTCATGCTAATACCCTCCCCTAAATGAATTAAAATAAAGGAAAACATGCATCAACATGATCACATTAATCTATGCAATAGGCTAACTGATACCACTGTAGGAATTTAGATGCTTAATGCGGAAAACGAGTATCACATACTCAAACATCTAACACCAAGATCTTTGCATAAATTAACATGAATCAAGTAAGAGTGTAGAATATACCTCTTGATGCGTGAATTCCACTACCACTTCGAGCCTTCTAGTGGAGATCCTTTAGAACGTCAATCGCCGTTCCTCTAGTGTTGGTCCACGAACAACCCTTAGATCACCACGTATGCTAGTACGGAAGAGAGAACAAATCTCTTGCTTTTGAGGTGTGATGGCCGAAAATGAGGAGAGAGAGAGGAGCAAAGAAAATCAGATTTTCTCTACAAAATAATGTAATCACACACCTCTCCTTTGTAACCCCCATATCATTATATAAGGTGGTTACAAAGAGGTGATTCATGAGGCTTTATTTTGCCTCATAATGTCATACATTATGAGCCTAATTACAACTCTTCCATCCATCTTTAAAACCGCCCAACCCATTTCACAAATGGATTTGGGTAATATCCAAGGGTTGTCACATTGTGTGACCTCATAGGACCCAATACATATTAGTAGTTGGCCTAAATATACTAGCCCAACCAACCACAATTAGCTTCTAGCAAAACGTTGCGGTCACCTAATATTATTGAATATATTATCTTTATAATTCGTCCATATACATTTAGTTTATTACACTTGATCGAGGACAAAATCCTTCAGTTATGGGGTAAAATTCCAGTCCATGTGACAATCAATCATTGGCAACAATTAATATAATTATTCACTACTGCCACTTGGCAGCAGATGATTGGTTTGAAGATGGAAACACAAATTGCCAATGTGGTAGGTTGTTGTGGCAGCTCCTAAAATGGTGGCAGGTTGTTCCTAAATAAGTGGCAAGTGGAGGAAGAGGCAAACAACAAGTCAGTGGTCAAATCAGCTGGTAAACTGTTGAGAAGATCAAGGGAGATCCCTAAAAAGTAGGAACTAACAAGTTGTAGCACAGATTTTGCTTAAACCGTCATTCTTTCTATTATAAATACTCCTATTGTAAACCATGTAAAATAGTTTAACTCTCTCCCACTCACTCATAACCCTAAAACCTAAATTACACCTCACTCTATCCATCATTTTTCTTTAATATTCTTAATTTGCTATCCTTTTCTCTCTAAAACCTGAGTTGCTCGTCCTGCCAATCAGGCAAAACCAGTGTACTTGTACTGCAAACTGATATTATTATAGTGGATTGGCGGAACACCGATTTCCCCGTGGTTTTCTCCCCATCTAGAGGGTTTCCACGTAAAATTATCTTGTGTTATTTCTTTATTTCTGCACTATATTTCGCCCATTTATTTTACCAAGTATGGCAAGTTAATTGTCCACCCCCTCTCCAAGTAAATTACCCTTAGCGTAAAATTTGCCCAAAACATATATGAGACTATATTTTGATAAGGTATCATGTCAAAAACTTGAGACGATTATTCATGAATATATAATCAATACTGTAGATTTATTTGTTTAGAAAAGGGGTGAAATTTAGGGTTATCAATAGTCAATATACAAGCTAAAAATATTATTTTCTCCTATTTTTTTAGCTGTAATGCTTCCTATTTTGGGGTGATTTAATAGTTGTTATATTACTTTTTTTGGATATTCATTCTAGCCATATATCTCTTTCCTCTTTACATGGTTTTTTCAACTCTCTCGCATCTCTCTTCTCACGTTAATTAATGCGTCCCCGCATGTCGCAACTAAATTGTAAAAAAAAGTACGAATTCCGACCAAATATGCAATGTAGTGAAAACTTTGAAGATAGTAGTTTATAATGGCGGGTGCATTTTCTCCGCCTTATAAAAGTAAAAGTAACGTCTAATGAGTTGTATAAGCTCTAAATCTTTAAAATTAAACTTCAGTAAGTTCAAATTAATTTAGATAAATTCCAATAAGTTCTAATAACTTATGATAGATCCGAATTGAACACAAATGCACCATATATATATATATATATATATATATATATATATATATATATATATAGAAGTGAGTTCATATGAGAATGCATACTTACATGAGAAATGAGAATGGATTTTACGCGCTATAACTCTAATTGATGTAATCTAATGAAAAAGTGATGTAACTCCAAAAAACAAATACTAGGAAAAAAAATTTGGGGCTTGAAGTTTTTTCTGGGGTATAACTCTAATAAACAAATGTGGGGGTGGGGGGGGGGAGCGAAATTTGATGGGGGTGGGGGGGAGGGGCTGCGCGGGGGGGTGGGGGTGGGGGGAGGGCGCTGGGGGGGGGTGGGGGGGGGGCGCGGGGGGGGGGGGGGGCTAGGGAGGGAGGGGGGAGGGTTGGAGGAGGGGTTGGGGTGGTGGGGGGTCGGGGGTGGGGTGGGGGGTGGTGGAGTTAGGGGTTAGGGAGAGAGATGGGTTAATTATGGTGTAAAAGTGTAAATTAGGTTTAATTATAGTTAATTAGGTTAGTTAGGGGTTAATTTCGTTGATTTGGCCCTAATGACTAATGGAGTTGACGTCCGTTAGTCATTAAGGGTATTCTGGTAATTTTTCAAAATCTCAGGGGCACCAGGTGAATTATTGAAAACGCGAGGTGCTAGATGAATATTGTGAAACCCGCCGAGTGCGCGGTGAAAAAACCGTATTAATTAACATAATATGATCAAATTGGTAGAAGTAGTGCTAATGGTGTTAATTGATTGGAACATCAGATCAGAAAATTAGAAAATGTATCAAAATTATATATTAGTTGACTCTTGGGTCTTAAATTACAACTTGTTGTGTTTCAAAAAGGTTATAATTGACAAAGTCACCTATTAAAAATGCTATAATTGACAAATTATTCTATATTCTTCATGAAAACTAATTAGTTAGGTCCTCTTCTTTTGGACTTATTTTCAGTTCAATTCAGTTTAATTTAGTTTTAGTTTCAGTTCAGTTCATCTCTGCAATTCCGTTTTTCTTTCGCCCGTTCATTTTTGTTCAGTTTTAATTTCAGTTTAGTTTCTCTTAATCCAAAAGAACGGGGCCTTAATGTATATACATAAGCATGGTTGCTAAATGCAACTCTCATTTACCATATACAACCCACCTAAATACCAAAAATGCCTTTATTCATTCAAAACCCATTTCTCCCTCTTCCTCTTCCTCCCCTCTCTCATCTCCCTCTTCCACTTCGTGCTTCATCTCCTCATTTCTGGTTCAGAGTCGCACAAATTCGTCCACCATTATACCCGAAATTCGTTTGCAATCTCTTTTAATCTTTATGAAATGTTGGAAAATTGATAAATTGCTAGATCTTCTACACATTTCGGGTTCAATTTCAAGCGAAGAAGTTATTTGAATTTCGACCAACTATCTTTTAGAATTTGGAAGGAAATTTCGTATTTTAAGGTTAGTTATCTTCCCGATTTTGTGTTTTACTAGTGTAATTTCAGATTTGTGCAAAATTCCACCCTATTTCGTACTATTATTTTACCAATTTTCGATTTTGAGAATTAGGTTCGATTTGTGTAAATTTGCATGAATTTTGGTCGATTTTTACGAAATTATTTTTGAGGATTAAGTTGGATTTGTTCAATTCAATAATATATATTTCCCCCCTTGGTTCGATTTGTCCCCAACCTTTGTGTAGACAGGCCCGATCCTAGGGCAGGGCAGGCAGGGCCCCTGCCCAGGGCCCACGATTTTTAAAAAAAATTTGCCCTTTTACTAAAAAAAAAAATTAATAAAAATAAAGGAAAGAACACGTAATGAGAAACTTACGCTGTATTACGCTGTACACTTCCATCTTCTTTGATTCCAAAAATTTCAGTTTCCAAGTTCTACCATTACCACTCCCAAACAATTTTAAGTTTCCAAAAATGAAAATCTTAATATTTGATTCAAAGGCAATTCCTAAATTATCTCTATTTTCCCCATTTTTCTCTCTCTAAAATCTCTTCAAATTTCCCATATCAATTCAAAATATGTTCTTCCCCAATTTTAATCTTCAAATACAACGAGAAGTAGAAAAAAAATTGGGAACACATAGCTCGTTTTTGCCTCTCCAAGTATCACAATTCAACAAGGAATGTTGCAATCTCATTTTTCATCTCATAATTTTCAATCGAGATTTGATGATTTGTGAATTGGGATTTACCGATTTGTAGTACACGAGGTTCGTAAATTGTAAATTTAATCTTCTTCCTTCTTTGATTTGTATCTTTTGTTAGTTGTGCTAATTTTAATTTGTAATTCTGAATTTTTATTTTCTAGTAATATGAGATTTGAGAATTGAGATTTTAAGTGTTGAGTGATATAGAAAAATAAGGTTTTGTATTTATTATAGTTTTTGAAATTCTTACGGAATTAGTGGATTGTTGTGATGATGGTGACAATTTTTTTTAATTCGTACAACTTGTTTAACTTATTACGGAGAAATCTAGCAATTACAGGGACATGTTTACAGTAGTAATCTACTTCTATTAGTTAGTTTATCATGATTTTGAGTAGTTTTAGTGATTAAGGAGTAATTACAGGGACTATATAGTTCATAGGTTGATTTCATTAATTATTTTTTAAATAAGTTGTCACTTGTTTAGTTTGGAATTCAATTATTCAAAATTGCAGGGAACTTGTTTGCTTGAAGTAAATTGTCACTTGTTAGTTTTAAGATTATGTACTATCATAATGATTTTCTCTTGTTTAATTTAATGGAAACTTTCCATTTGAGCTTTTATATTGTGTATTTCCTTCAATCTCACGTGCGTTAGGGGCCCATTTTTTCAATTTCGCCCTGGGCCCAATAATGTTCAGGAACGGCCCTGTGTGTAGATCTTTTATCATTTTCACATTATTTGATAGTGTTGGTTAGAATTCCATATAGATTAAAGGATTATTTGATTTTAATAATGCAACCTTTTAGCCATTCGCAACGAATAAGCTAACCTTTTAATTATTTCTGAATAATACAACGTTTAACAAAAATTTCTTTGAATGGGTAAAAACTGGATGCAACTTATTCAACAGGTAAAAGGGGACACGTGTCCAATAATAATTGGTTCAGTTTATTCTTTCTCCCTCCTCCTTCCTCCCTCACCCTCCATCCACCTGAGACACCCCATCCCCTGCCCCAACCCTCCTCCCAACACCACCCCCATCCAGAAACCACCCGCGACCACCATTGAAACCATTAGCCAACCCCGAGGACACCACCGAAACCACCCTCACCCTCGAAATAACCCCCACCTGATTCTCTCTCTAAACATTCTCCTCACTCCATTCATTCATCATAAACCCTTCAAGTCTTCAACATCACACCTCACACTCTCTTCCATCCTCAAAATCCTAACCCATACACTCTCTCTTCACCACCACCACCACCACCACCACCACATTATCTCTCTACTCACCTCGTTCTCTCTCCACCACAATTTCTTCTCTCACTCTCTCTCTCTCCTCCACTAACCGCAGCAACGCATGACAGAGGTGGGAGAAAGAATAAGGCTTACAGCAGCAACGATGGTTGGCGGGGGAAGAGCAAAGAAAGAGTGCAACGTCCGACGTGAGAGATTAAGAGGATCTCTTGCGATTCGTTTGATTTTATCGCAATTCGTGTCAGAAATTTTTGGGATCTCTTGAGAGAGAATCGCCGGTGGTTAGTGGCCACTGTCCAGTTAATGCGAACAATTGGTTGTTTTGAAGTTTTTGGGAGTGGGAGAGTTGAGGACGGTGGGCTCCGGTGGGCAGGGGTGGAGGTTTCCAATGGGCAGGGCCAGGGTGGGGGTTCCAATGAGCAGGGGTGGGTGGGTTTTGGTGGGTTGGCTGGTTAGGAGAGTCATGAGTGTGGGGAGTGGTAAAAAGTGTGGGGCCTGGTACATTAAATTACCAATTGTTCAAGTAATCGGTCATTTAGCCTATTCTAAAAATTTTGGGTACAAAAGTTGTATTATTCAGGAATAATTAAAATGTTAGCTTATTCGTTGCGAAAGGCCAAAAGGTTGCATTATTAAAATCAAATAATCCTAGATTTAATGGACTTCATGTTTATTGAACAAAATAGTTGCCTATTTTTCATGTAACTGGGATGAAGTAATTGCTACTGTTTCATGTAATTGAGACGAGGAGGTTGTTATTGTTTCATATAGCT
This sequence comes from Beta corolliflora, assembly GCA_947648045.1. Classification (NCBI taxonomy): domain Eukaryota; kingdom Viridiplantae; phylum Streptophyta; class Magnoliopsida; order Caryophyllales; family Amaranthaceae; genus Beta; species Beta corolliflora. Next base: position 58,026 of record CANSZD010001793.1, read on the forward strand.
GGGCTGAAATAGCTGTCCTTATTTCATGGATTTGGCATGAAGCTTACAAACACATTATGCATCTTATGTGTATCTCTCTGTCAGATTTTTAGGACAGAAGAGTTCCATGGCATACTCGCATGACAAACTCTTCAAATTAAATCATTATCTTCCCCATTTCTGCCATTTTTCAGAGTAGGTAAATCAAATTGTGCACTGCCAGTATAACAAATAATCTCAGCTTGTGTATATATTCTGCTTTGGTTTTGGAGAATGGGGAAGTAGGTATGGACCATGGTTGCATTATGTGATACATCACCCAAATGGGCCATTGAGTACTCTGTTCTTGGCAAATTATGTAGGAGCCCAAACAACTACTCCCTCCAGTCTTTATTAGTTTACCCGTTTCTTTTGCACAAAGTTTTAGGAGAACCAATGTTGTGGGACATAGAAAGAGAGAAAAACTATTATTTTATACTATTAAAGTTGAATGTATGTGTGATAGAAAGTTAGTGGTCCCATTCCAAAAATAGAAACAAAAGAAATGGGTAAACTAATAAGGGACATCCCAAAAAGGAATACGAGTAAACTAATAAAGACTGGAGGGAGTACATAGTATACAGTTGCTAACCAAAAAACCAGCTTGCCCAGATAATTTACATGGAGAAATATTGGCACAGCTGATTCTTAAATATCTGCAAAGCTGGTTCTTAAATAAAGCTGATTCTTAATTATTGGTTCTTAAATAAAGCTGGTTCTTAAGCTGTGTGAAAAAGAAGATGAAGACACATTCGGCCTCCCTCACTTTGCTTCAGAATAGTTATTAGAATCATTTTATAACTAGTGAAGTCTTTGTCCACTAATGATGAGGACCAGTGGCGGAGCCACAGTGTAACAAGGGGTAGCACTTGCTACCCCTGTTTTTTTTTAAAAAAAAATTATTAGAAAAAAGAGAAAAACAGTGGGAGACAAAACGTGTAATGACCTAATCCTTTCTGCTTCTCTATCATCTTCTCCTCCTTCCACAATTCCAGGCTGCAAACACAGGAAATAAAGAATAGAACAACGAAATCAATACCAGTGGGTCAAAGATCAAAACTTTGGTTGGTTTTCATGACTTTTGCATGAGAGAGAATGTGTGAGTTGGAGGGTTTGGTGGCTCCTGAATTAGGATTTAGGAACGCATTAAGAGTTTCTTTTTCAAGCTTACAATTCATGAAGCTTCCCTAATAGTGAGTGAAATAATGACAGCTCATTGAGATGGGAATGATATATATGATTCGCTTAAGCTTTCAATGACATGAAAACAGAGTAATGGAGAAGAGAGAGCTCAAGATATTTGATAACAGAGTAAAATATGTTGCATCTTCATGGTTAACTATTTGATTGATTGTGTTAGTGGAAGTTGTAAAGTTTTAATGTGGGTTTGATGCTATGTTGTGGTTTCTTTTATTTGGTTAGGTTTCTTCTCTTAAATTTATATAGTTCATTAATGTAATAGTGGGTTTACTTTTTTTTTGAAGGGATAATATGGGGTTTACTTGGTAATTACGCTACCCCTCAGCCGAAATCCTGGATCCGCCCCTGATGAGGACCACATATTAATTAGCTTTACAATTTAATTTGATTGTAGCAGGTAGTCCCTGTAGGCCTCTAGGCCCTCTACTTCTCAGTAATTAAGTGAAAATCAACATCTGCCTAGTTATCTTATTTGGTAATTTATTTGGTAATGACTTAGTAAACGTAAAAATTGGAGGATCATGTACATAGTCTCCCAGGTTTACAATTATAATGTTTATAAAAGTAAGATATATAGTATTATATATACCAACTCACTAACTTTAATACTATACTACTACTATGAATCTATGTAATTAAAATTATTGTGCTACCTATTATGAATCTATATAAGTTTTTTTCTCTAACTGTTAGAAAGGAGGAGAGAAAATTTCAAGAGAGAGAAGTGTTTTTTAGAAAGGATGTAATAATGAGGGTTTTTTGGATTGCGTTAGTAAAGTGGGGCTGCGTTTAGCAACCCCCTAAATAAGAGGACCTAACCAATTTTTATGCATAGCCCTTACGGCCCGTTTGGTTAGTGGTCATAAATAGTGGTAATGGTAATGAAATTTAGTGTAAATTTGTAAAGAAATTCTCATGTCAATGACCATGGGAATGAAACTTTATCACAAAACATGGGTTTCACTTTACAAATTTCCATTACCATCCAATACCACCTTCCTAAGTGGTAATGAGATTTTAGGAAGAAAATGGATATCTTGTGATGGAGTAGCATTAAAATAGGTAATGACATTGGAATTCTAGTACAAATTTACACTATAATGCATTACCATTCCTACCATTTATGGCCTCTTACCAAACGGGCCGTTAGTACTATGAATAGCAAAATTCATAAAAAAATACCTCAACAGTTCTTCTTTTCAACAGCTACCCACGAGGCCACGACCACCTCTTGTAGGTGAATGGTGATTTTGTTTCTAGATTCTTTCTAAAAGATATCAAAAGTCCAGATATGTAATGTAGTCATTCTAAAAAGAAAAAATAATATCGTCGTCGCTAAACGCAATATCAAAATGTCAATTGTCAAATACAAAGCTTGCAATAAAAGGGAAAAAAAAGGATTTTAGCTTAGCGCCTTGAAGATTTGCGACTGATAAGTTCGCCGACGATCGGTGAAACCCTAGCTTAGGCGAATTCGATATTTGTAAGAATTTCATTGACTTAAAAATACTATTCAATTTCTTTGTTTGTTTGTTTAATTTCTGTAAGTGCAATTTGATTGTACATCATTCTTATCATGCTCAGAAGTTAGAGCTTAGAGTAGCTAAATAGACAGACAGACAGTTGAGTTGTTAGGGAGGGGGGGATTCAGAAGCACACATCTCTGTATAATAATATATAGACTACTTAGGCCCCGTTCTTTTGGACTGAATTGAACTGACACGAAGTGAACTGAATGAAAACTGTGAGAGGAAACTAACTGAACTGAAATTAACTGAACTGAACTGAACTCAACTGAAAATAAATCCAAAAGAACAGAGCCTTATAAGCCCGTTGCTTTTAGTTTGTACCAAATCATATTAAACCAGGAAAAAAACCATTTCAAATAATCAAATCACATTATGAACAATAATCAGATAAAATCTGTTAAACTAAACAAAGACATAAGCCCATATCACTAAAAACCATTTCTTTGTCGGTAAGACTAGCTTTCATGATTATTTGTATGTTCTCAAGGAGGCTAGCTGCAACATTATTTGTTTGATCAAGATGTGATTATCCTTCATCTGCTTAAATGATTTTTACATCAACGTTCTGAGACTTTGTTGCAGTCCTGAAAAACTCTTTTAATTTAGCATCAAGTTTAGCTGCAGTTGCACTCTTACCAGACTTTGAATTTCTAATTGTTACTTCCATTAAGCAATGCCGCCAACATCTAACCGGATGAAATTCACAATAGTCACACTTCTCCAATGATTCATCGTCTTCCTTGTACTTGAACTAATCACAGATGAAACATAATAGTGTTAAAGAACAATAATTTACAGAAACTAAAGCAAATAAAAGGAAGAACTAATGTAAGTGGTGGAGCCAAGATTTTAGTTTTAGAATGTTAGCTATAAGTTTTAGGACCAGTAATAGGATTTTGACATCGACTATCATTAAAGATGAGACATTTGGAAAGATATACTAAAGAGACTAGGAAAGAGCTAAACGTACAAACACGAGTTGTAAATTTGTAACTAGTTTTTAGTCACGGGCTACGCCCCAGGTAATTATATTTTTCATATATCAAATAATGATTTGGTTTAGTGGTTAAAACTTTAATATATAAGTTAGAAGTAACATGATCAAATCTTATACAATGCACTCTCTAATTTTTTTTAGTGTATGTGGATTACATGGAGAAAAAATTCCCTAAGGGAGAGCGCCACGCAAGACCATTCCTACTTTGACTGAACACCTTTTAATATATTAGTATAGATAGATAGACATATTCACCGTACCCCTTCAAATTGGAGCATGCAGATCTTAAACACCCAACTTGCGAAAAGAGAAAGTCAAGGTGAATCTTGCCTAAAGCATTTGTAAAAATATCTACTAATTAAATAGGTGGTGGTACATATGAGGAAGCAATATAAGAACTCCATGAATAGCATCACAAACAAAATGACTGTTAACTATGATGTTCTTACTAAGATATAAGAAAAACTATTTCCTTTAAATCTCTTATATATATATCTAGTAACAATCAGCACAATGTTTTTTATTGTTTTCAACGGCCAAAGAGAAGGTAGATCGATCTGTGTTTTACCTATTATTTGAGATGTCAATTAAAATGTCTTGCATTGAGGTAGAGAGCTCCATTGAACAAGAGCAAAGGGCAGAGAAAAATAAAGAAATAAAAGATGTTTAGGGAATTAGTACTATAACAAGAATTAGCCAAGTTAATGGACGTAATTGTATTACCTTGAGCATCTTTAGGTCCTTAAGATCAGAATGATGCGACTTGAACTTGAAAAAGATTGTTTCTGGTCGCGGAGAAAGCCAAAGTAAACCATCAACAATGCTACCGATTTTGTTGAGTTTTTCCCAGGTACGTAGGATATAATTGAGTTTCAACTTCTTGACAGCAACAAGAGGAGGACTTAGTCTTTTTCTTATAGCCGGAAGAACTATTGTATTCTACATATACAAGCAAAATAAATAAATATGATATAGGAGTACATAAACGATCAATAACAAAAAAAAATTAAGCTCAAAATAGATGATAGTAATCAGACAAACCTTTGTAATATCTACTTCCAAACTTCTCGTAATAATGCTATTAAAAAGACCCAAAAAATTAAATAGCTTCTCATGCTGAAGACCAGCATCATCGATGATGTTGTTCCTCTTTTGGTTCGTCAAGAACAACTGAACTTTTGTGTTTGCAAGAGCATTAGCATTGTTTAGTATGAACGATGGGATAGGAGTGCCAAAGTAAACTAACGAACACAATCTAGGAGCATCAATAATCTTGAATTCCTCCAACATATGACTTCTCAGAAAAATTGTGGTTTGAGAACTGCTCGAGATCCTAATATGCCTTAGATAAGGACAACCAAACAAAGAAAGTAGTTCAAGCTTGGTGAGATGCGCAATATTGATATGGTTCAACCACTCATCAGTTATCGCGGTATTATTAGATATATGTAAGGTTTTCAAGCCCTTGCTCGATGCTAGACCATGGATAAGTACATATGAATTGCTTTCAGGTAAGCCCAAATTCTTAAAGTGTTTAAGATTTGGGGCATCTATCATGATCTTCTTCAAAGATGGTTTTGGATAAGGATTAATTGATAGGAATAATCCCACCTTTACCCCATCTTCTAAAAGTGGTCCTAACTTTTCATAATCTGAGAATAATCCTAACTTTGGGGCATATCTGACCAAAATAGGTCATTACCGGTTGGTAACCTGTAAATCCAGGTTAAATACCTTAATTATATAATCAAAGACTCGATTAAAACCCTAATCATGTAATTAAACACTTAAAAAAAAAGTAAAGCACCACCTACCTTTCCACCAGCACGGACCACCCCCATCCTCTCTCACGCCTGCCACCAGAAGTCCTCCTCTTACTATTCCTCCCTCGAACCCCTCCACTTCCTCTTCCACATGCCCCACCCTCGAAATAAACCCCCTACACCAGCAACCAACCCCCCACCTAAACCAAATTCGATGTCAACTCACCCACAAATCCAATTCTCACTGCACTCTAAGGTAGCTTTTACAATCATCAACGTCAACCAACCTTTTCCTCCATAATTATAAGCAATTTCTTCAGATTCTCTCTCCTCTCTCACAATTCTCAAAGAACACCACAACTAAACCTAGTAAAAACAAGAACCCAGAAATCAAAATAATGTCTTCTAACTGACAAAATCAAAACCCAATGAACCCAGAAACTCAACCAATTGTACCAAGAAATGCCCCACTGGTGTAAAACCATCAGCTTCAAGTCGTAGAACATCGTCCCCATGCGTCACGTTTTCTGACGCCCATTGCCACCGCACAGGTGCAGCAGGCGAAACTCCGACGGCAAGCGTGACGCGCAAGATTGCGATTGCGGTGGATCTGAGCGATGAGAGTGCTTTTGTTGTGATAAACCCCAACATCTTAAACCCATCTCTTCTTCATCTTCCCAAATGAAATGATTAGTGGAAATCTTGTTGGATGGGCATGTTGTTGCTGTTATGATTAGGATTCACCGCTTCGTTGATTAATGATTTAAATGAGAATGGTTTTGATATTGATGTTTATGCTTATACTGCTATGGTGAGTGCATGTGCTAGTAATGGGAGGTATAGGGAGGTTGTGAGTGTTTTTAGGAAAATGGAGGATGTTGGGTGTAAACCTTCTTTGGTTACTTATAATCAAATCCCACCACCATTCAGCGGGTGCATCACCGGTGTTCGAGTGATTTTGGCGGTGGGGTGGGTCGATTGGGTTTGGTTGCTGGTTTGATTCAAATTTCAAGTGGTTGAGAGAGAAATGTTATCGAGGAGTTGATGGGTCGAAGTTGACGTACGCTAAAAATAAGAAAATGAACTTCATTAATAAACTTTAACCGGTTCAACAGGTTTTAGGTAAAAAGGGCCAATTTAAGAAGATAAGGTATCAAGGTGGGATTATTTTGAGATTATTGAAAGTTTGGACTATTTTGAGTAGATCGGTCAAAGGTGGGATTATTAGAATAAATTTTTCCTTTGGATAATTGATGTTTAGAGTGACCAGTCTTTTAAGGAATGTGGCGTTTAGTGTGTCAAAATTACCAGCACAAGAGACCATACTTAAGGACTCTATGAGATTGCAATTAGTTGTGAAACTATCCAGCACTTCTTGGCTTAAGAAGACATGATCTAAAGACAAACACCTTAAGGTAGACAATTTTGCACCTATACAAACTATACACCCACTCAATGTCAAGTCCGTTAATTTAGCTTGTTTCCAAGATTTCAAAAAAATGGGAAACTTTATCGTAGTATCAGAAGAAACATCAAGCTTTTTGACTTGGAAATCATCGACTGCGCCAACAATAAAATTGTCTACCAAAAAAGTTATGGGTGATTCTAAGAGGTTAACCATGGATATAGGATTAGTTGGGATATGAAGTTTGAGCACTTCCAACATCTTAGTCTTATGATGAGCACAATTGGACAGCATTGTATATATTTGATCAAAAAATTGTTCATGGAAAATATTGAGTTGGTTTTGCTTAATCTTTGCGAAGAAATCCTTATCTAGACGTAAATATGGGAGGGTTAGCCATACTTCCTTCCATGAACTCGACAGCACGGTAGTTGCCGCGGCTTCGTCGAAGGAAAGGTTAGAGAGTATTTGGTGTTGTAGATGTTCGGGGAGTTGGGAGATACGGTCTTCATTGATGACCTTCCGTCTTTTTCTGATCTCCATACTCTCTAGTCTCTAATATTATTAGGTTTAGAGAAAGAAGCACAAGCAAACATGAGCTTTTTTTTATGCTTCTGGAGTTCAGGTTTAGGAAGTCAATGTGTGAAGGCAAGCCGGTAAGGGGCGATCTTTATAATCAATCAATATCAATCAAAATATATATATATATATATATATATATATATATATATATATATATATATATATATATATATATATATATATATATATATATATATATATATATATATATATATATATATATATATATAAATTGAATATAATTTTTCCTACCTAATTCAAAGTTTATTTTTATCTTTTAAAAGAATAGAGGTCTATATAGATTTAAATACACATAAGGAGTTCTAGATAAACTAAAATTAGAGTTTGGTTTTGAATGAACAACCTAAATTATTATATTATGTAAATTGTGTATAACTTTTGCTACGTAATTCAGAATATTAAATTTTTTGTTCCATTGGATATTGCTCGAAATATGCTCCGAAATAAGATACATTTACAATATTGTTGTGCAACTTATGAAATAGAGAGCGCCACGTAGGATTGTCATGTCATTAATTTTTATTTTAAATATTTTAAAAAATAGAGTTATACACATATTTATATATATAAATACATAAGCGGAATTTTGCATAACGAGAAATTAGTGTTTTGTTTTGAAAAAACAACCTAAATTATTGTATTATGTAAATTGAATATAACTTTTCCTACCTAATTCAAAACATTATAATTTTTTACCATTTGAGAGTGCTTGAAATATCCTTCAAAATAAGATCCATTTACAATATAGTTTTACAACTCATGAAAATATATTTGACTAGATGAATGGTAAAGCATTATTTAGTATTTCTTTTAAATAAATATAATAATAGCTATAACTATAGTGTACTATATGTGGCTATAACATTTTATCATAGGTCCAATTTACACGAATAAACATATATATAATCTTTCAAAACCTCAGCCTTACGAGTCTGGATCCTATATAGTTTTAACCGAATTCTACAAGGTAGAATTGTATATGAACCATATATTTTAAAATCAAAGGCTCATATTGGTGGAAGGGGGGAAATAAGGGGTGGATTTTGATTCCTAGAATATTTGTTGTATACATAATTATTTATGTTTTTTTCCATATATCTATATGTCAGATCTTATTCTTTTCTAGGGGATAGGTAAATTCTTAATAAAGTAAACGCAACTTTGTGAGACAATTTGAGTAATTAATGATGGTTTTATTAACATAAATTAAATGCGATGTTGTCAACTATAGTTGTTTTTTTTTACCAAAAGTGGAATGGTTCCAATAGCTGAAACTACCCAAAGTGGTAATTGTTATAATTAAAAAAAGAATGGAGGAAGTATATAAATACAATAATGGTGTTGAAAAATCTCATTTCACAACAACAAAAATCAACAATGTTAATAAAAATTTGCAAAAAAAATAAAATAAACAACCCGTGCAACGCACGGCTTCAAAACTAGTTAATAAAGTATAACGTAATAGACCTAGTTAATCTAGTTTCCTAATTTGAACAAACTACACTACTTCAAAACCTATACAATATATGTGGGTGTACCGTAAGAATCAAGGTTGCCTAGTTTGGTTGGAGACCCTCTTTCCACCTTTGTGACAAGGGTTCGATTCTTGCCCCTTGCAAAGTGAGATCCCTAATTCCCCCTACTTGTGTAACTGATATTCATCTTACCTTTAGAAAAAATATGGGTGTATATAGAACCAATGCTATTTATTTTTTCTTCTAAATAAATAATGAGCAAAAAGATACCCTTAAATATATAATATAAAGTTTGCAATACTTCACTGAGTTACCAACGTACTCTTGACTAAAATATCAACCTTATCATCGCATTATATCCAAAAAGTCGAATATTTGGTTATTGATCCCCTTTTCCCTCCCTCTTTACATGTTGGATTCTGGCAAATAGTTAGATTTTCGAAAATGTGAATGACTTCCACGCACAAAGAGGGAGGAAAGAAGAATGGGTGTCAATGATCGAAAGTTTGACTTTTTGGACCGTAGTCCAAAGATAAGACTAGTATTATGATAAAAATATTGTCATATTCATTGCTTTCTTAGAACAATAGTTGTTTTTTCTTTAGTGAAAAACATAGAAAAAAAAGTATTTCTTCCACAAAAATGGTAAAAACAAAGGTATTTTTTGACAACTTAGGGCCCGTTCGGTATCACTGCCAGTTTTCAGTTTTTGGTTTTTATGATTTTAGAACTATATGATATGAGTTGTATAATAAGGTTAAAATTAGTCATATTGAGAGTAAACATGCTAATTTTGAAAACTGACAACAGAAAACTGGAAACTACTTTTTCTGGTTTCCATATTTTTGTTTTTGGTTTTCAAAAAAACTTAAAACTGGAAACAAAAAACAATAACGAACGGACCCTTACCTTTTTGCTTTATCACACGGTCAAGTAACAAAATATGGACCCAAAATGCAACTTATGTTTAATTTGATACCTTTTGTATTTTTCTAATGACTTTATTTCTTGACTTTTCATGGTCTTATTCATATCTACTTAATTAATAGAAAATGATCAAATCGATAGAAGTAGTTCTAATGGTGTTAATTGATTTCAATATCAGATTAGAAAATTAGAAAATGTATCAAATTGGAGTAGTTGATTCTTGGGTCTTAAATTACTACTTGCTGTGTTTAAAAAAGGTTATAAGTGATAAAATTACCTATTAAAAATGTTGTAAGTGATAAATTATTCTATGATTTCTCCTGAAAACAAATTAGTTAGTGTATATTTTATAAACAAAAAATACCTCCATAATTCTTCTTTTAAATAGCTACCCACTGACCACCTCTTGTAGGTAGGTGATTTTGTTTCTATATTCTTACTTTCTAATAAGATATCAAAAGTCTAGATATGTAATCAGTGGCGGATTTACCTTTAGTCCTGGTGGGTCACGTGACCCACCATTCCCCCAGGAAAATTTTTTTTAAAAAAATTTTAGGTTTAGGAAAGACGCATTCGGCGTTCCCTATTCTTCTCTTCAGTCATCTTCTTCCTCCCATCCTATTAACTTCTTCTCTCACCTCTAACTTCTCTACTCAGAGTCTCAGAATCGGTCACGCCGTCAGCCCATCACGGTGTTTGGCCTGAAGATTTAGGGCTTAATCTTTGAAGATTGCTCACGCTAAACGTCGGGCTTAATTGATTGAAGATTTAGGGCTTAATTGATTGAAGATTTAGGGCTTAATTATTTGAAGGATCGAGTAGGGTTTCGACCTCTCAAGATTTCGATTATTTCAGAGAAGATTTATCTCACTAAACGTCAGGTGAGTTTTTTTTGTTTGTTTGAATTCAGTTTCATTGGTTTAGTTTTTAGTTTTTAGAGATTTAGTTGAATTTGTGTGTTAATTGTTGTTGAAGATTGTTTGTTTGGTAATTTGTGTGTTAATTACCGCTGAATTTGAATGTAGTTCAGTTAGGGCTTACGTTGTTGATCACTGCCGCCTGCTTGCTTACTTGCTGCCGCTGATAAGTGCGTGCGTGGTAATGGTGGTGACTTGATTCAACAGATGACTTGATTACTTGTTGATTAATTTCTACAAAGATTGTGAGATTTAAATATCAATTAGCACTAAGAGTTCCAAACTTCATTACCTTATAGTGTTATAGATTTACAGTGGCTAAATGCCTAAATTTATTGTTGTTAATTTATTATTGTTAATTTAATATAATTTGTTACAATGGCTAATTGGTGAATAATGATTGTGACGCTATGAGCTTTGGATTAGCTTTGAAGGTTTGATTGATTGTGTTCAGGTAATGCACTAAAACTCTTGTTTTAGGATTTTTAGAATTGGACCTATCATGTGAAGTTTTCGGAGAGGCCATGAATGAGCTTTTGGTTTTATATGTTTTATGTGCTGGTGGAATTAGTTGGAGATGGATAGGATTTCCCTCTAATGTGAAATTATTTGATATATATGCATAATGTGTTGATATGAGATTAAATTTGAATAGTTTAAGTGAATTTGATTGATATGTTTGACAAATTGAATTGTTGTATCTAATTAAAAATTATAATTTAAATTTCAGAATGAAAAGAAAGAAAACGCAATCGAATATCTCAAGTTTTTTTACTAAAACCACACCAATACCTCCTCTAAATCCTCCTTCTATACAAAATTCTCTCCCTTCTCAATCCATTGAACAAAATCCTCCCCCTTCTCAATCCAATGAACAAAATCCTCCCCCTTCTCAATACAATGAACAAAATCCTCAACCAACTCATGATAATGAACAAAATCCTCCCCACCACGCAAGTGAGCAAAATCCTCCCCACCACGCAAGAGCATTTTCCGCCATGACACAAGTGAAAGATAAATTGCGTAATAGCATGGGAGATCAAATGTTAAATGATTGCTTGATTACTTATATAAAAACAGATTTGTTTTTAAAGGTTAGCATGGATGATATTGTAAATCGGTATCAAAATATGAAAACTCGTCGAGAACAATTATTGTAACAATTATTAGGTACTATTTTATTGTAATATGAACTATTATTAGTTATGAAATGATTTTATTTGAAGTAGTTTTTTTTAATTCATGGATTATCCTGTATGGGTACGCGTATCCGAACCTGTACTCGTATCCGTCTCTATGCAACCTAGTCAGTAGTGACCCACCATTCATAAATTCTTGGATCCGCCACTGTATGTAATATAGTCATTCTAAAAAAAAATGGCGTTGCTAAATGGCGAGAGAATTTTATTTTATGGTTGTTACCTCAGAGTGGTAATCAAACGAAAATCCAGAAAAAGGGAAGAATTTTATTTTATGGGTGTTACCTCAGGGAGTGTTAATCTAAGAGAAGCAAAGAGAGATGTGTAGCTCTCAACAATGGCGAGAGAATCTCTTTCTACAACTTCAAGAGCATTAAAGAGGTCTTCTTGGTTGAAAGAATTTGAAGCTTCAATGGCTTCTTTCTCCTCCATTGATGGATTTTTAATAGAGAATGTATATATCCTCTTTCCCTCCATCTTCCATATCTTTTCCTTGGTTTTTTTATGTGAAGTTGTGAAAAAAGTTTGCTAATTCTGGTAGTTTGATCGGAGAAAACTTCGATAACTAATAATTAGAGCATTTTCATATGAGAAGATGTCAATTTATCTCCTAATGTACAAACTTCATACGGATTTTCATAAATAAATCTAGTTTTTAAGACCGAGCTACGCTCCGAAAAATTATAATTTTTATTTATTAATACTTTACTTTAAATTTATAACACCAAACATTATTTAGTTTATAGGTTAAGACTTTGAATTTATTATATTAAAAGTTTAAAAAACTAGTTTGACTTAATATTTAAGTCAACGACTCAATATTATGAACTAGCGCTCCCTCTTTTCAGACAGTTAGATAGTATCTCTTACTATCTTTGTAACATGTAATTTGTGAATGTTACAGGAGACAACTATATATTTTTTACCAATCAAAATATAGAAAGTTATTTTAATTTTTAATCCCTAAAAAAATTCCGTATCTTTTTTTCGAAGTCATGAGAAATTTGTATCGGCAATTTTACACATATCATAATAATGATATGGAAAACAGCACAAAAGTTAATATCTCAACTTGTCACTTTAATAGTATTAATCAAAATCTAAATTTCAGTGTTGCATATACATCATTATAATCTCTCCACAAGTATTTATTACTGTATACATTAATAATATAATTGTATATATAATTTTATTATAAAAAATATTGACACACAACTGTGTATATCGCACGGGCTCAAATCTAGTAATTTCATATATATATGAGACTATATTTTGATAAGGTATCATGCTGAAAACTTGAGACTAGTCATGAATAATCAATAATGTAGATCTATTTGTTTGAAGAAAGTTGGTGAAACTTAGGGTTATCAATAGTCAAAATATAATCTAAAAATAATACATTTTCTATTTTTTTTTGTTGAAATATTTTCTAGAAACTTTGAGATAGTAGTTTATAAAGGGTCCATTCTCTCCGCCTTAAAAAAGTAAAGGTAAGGTTTAATTTAATAAGTTCATATAAGCTCTAGAACCTCTAAAATAAAATTTCAATAAGTTTCAATAAATTCAAATTAGTTTAAATAAATTTCAATAAATTCTAATAACTTATGATAGATTTCAATTGTAGGCCATGCATCATATACATAATCATTTTTTTGGTAGGTAAGGCGACGAGTTCAATCAAGTTGAAAACTCTCACATGTCAACCCGACTCGGATTAGTAGGCTAAACACTTTGGGAGTGGGGGGGAAAAGGATATGAATATTCTCACTCAAAATGCTCCCTAATGGGAATTGAATCAGAAACCTTGAGATTGAAAGGTGCATCATATATTCGTATTATCGTATCTCACCAACTTTAAACATAGTAGTTTGTACCAAATCGTACTAAACCAGCGAAAAAAAAACATATCAAATTACATTATGAAGAATAATCAGATAGAATCTGGTAAACTAAATAAAGACCTAAGCCTATATCACTAAAACCCATTTGTTTGTCACTCTAGCTTTTACGATTATTTGTATTTTGTATGTTCTCAAAGAGGCTAGCTAGCTGCAACATTCCTTGTTTGATCAAAATGCGATTATTCTTCGTGTGCGTAGTTGATTTTTACATCAAGATTTCTGAGACTTTGTTGCAGGATTGAAGAACTCTTCTAATTTAGCATCAAGTTCAGTTACAGTTGAACTCTTACCAGATTCTAAATTTCTAATTGTCACTTTCTTTAAGCAATGCCGCCAACATCTGACTGGAAGAAGTTCACAATAATCACACTTCTCCAATGATTCATCATCTTTCTTGTACTTGAACTAATAATCACAAATGAAACATAATAGTATTAAATTAAAGAACAATTATTTATAGAAACTAAAGCAAACAAAAGGAACAACAAATGTAAGTGGTGAAGCCAAGATTTTATAGTTTTAGATGTTAGCTATAAGTTTTAGGACCAGTAATTTGGGGTTGTGAATCAGCAATCATTAAAGATATAAGAGACATTTGGAAAGATATACTAAAGACTAGGAAAGATGGCTAAACAAACACAAGTTGTAATATATTCATCTTACCCCCCTCAAATTGGAGCACGTAGATCTTAAACACCCAACTTTCGAAAAAAAAAAGTCAAATGAGTCTTGCCTAAAGCATTTGTAAAAATATCTGCTAACTAAATAGATGTTGGTACATAATGAGTGCAAACTAAATAGTCTTGCCTCCATGAATATCATCACGAACAAAATGAGTGTTAACTACAATGTTCTTATTAAGATATAGAGAAACTATTTCCTTCAAATCTCTTATATATCTCTAATAACAATCAATACAATGTTTTTTATTAATTTCAACAGTTCAAAGGAGTGGTAGATCAATCTGTGTTTTATTAGAAGTATTATAATTTGAGATGTCAATAAAGTCCCTTGCATAAAGGTAGGACTCCCTTGAACAACTAGCAAAGGCAGGGGAAAGTAAAGAAATAAAAAAAAAATTACAGCTTGTTTGGTAGAGGGAATTTGGAAAGAAACGAAAGGAATTGGAAGAAAACAGTTCAGAATCCAATGTTTGGTTCAAAAATAACATTATAAGTGATAGAAAATGGAAAAAAGAAAACATCTTTACACAATTTTAATTTTCCTTTTCTCCCAAAATTGGAGGAATTTGGGAGGAAAGAGAAAACTTAAACAAAATATGGAAAGATAAAGGTTTTTTCCTTTCTTTTCTCTTCCCTTTCTTTACTTAACAAAAAACGAACCAAACAAGCTGTTAGGGAATTACTATAACAAGAATTAGCCTGGATAATGCAATTGTATTACCTTGAGCATCTTTAGTGTCTTACTAAAATGACACTGCTTAAACTTGATATCGACTGTTTGTGGTCGCGGAGTAAGCCAAACTAAGCCATCAACATATTCAACAATGTCATCAAGTTCTTCCCTGTTCAATGCGACATAATTGAGTTTCAAGTTCTTGACAACAACAAGGGGAGGACTTAGTCTTTTTCTTATATCCGGAGGCACTATTATGTCCTACATACACAGGCAAAATATATGATTTAGGAGTGCATAAACAATCATTAACCAAAAAAAATTTAGAAAATTCTCAACGGTAACCTTAAGTTTTGGATTTTTCACTTTGGTATAACAAACTTAATTTTAATTATTAATGTTAACCCTGTGATTTTGGTTATGCTAAAGATTTTGCTAATAAAAATCATTCCTCGTTATAAACAATTGGTAAAAGGATTGTTTATAAACTAATTAAGGTATTTTAAACTAATTAAAATGACATAAGTTCCCTTAAAAAAACTATTTTTCTTTTCATTGAAATCCTAGTTCATCCCTCCTCTTAGTAAGAGATGAATGAAAATTAGTTTGTAAAGGGAATATATGTCTATTTAGACACTAGAAACCTTACTTAGTTTGATAACAACTATTTTAACAATCGTAAATAACGAAAAATGGTTAATCATTATCAGGTATGACCATAAACACAGGGTTACCATTGAGATTTAAATTAAATTTAGCTACTAAAGAGAAAAAGAAATCAAAACTTAACTACCATTGTGAAATAGATGCTAGTAATTAGACAAACCTTTGTCAATTCTACTTGCAAACTTCTCGTAATAATGCTATTAAAAAGACCCAAAAAAGTAACTAGCTTCTCATGCTGAAGACCAGCATCTTCGATGATGTTGTTCCACTTTTGGTTCTTCAAGAACAACTGAACTTTTGTGTTTGCTAGAACATTAGCATTGTTTAGTATGAACGATGGGATAGGATTGCCAGAGTAAATTAACCGACACAGTCTAGGAGCGTCAATAATCTTGAATTCCTCCAACTTAAGACTTTTCAGAAAAATTGTAGTTAGAGAACTGCTCGAGATCCTAATATGCCTTAGATTAGGACAACCAACCAAACAGAGTTGTTCAAGCTTGGTGAGATGCACAATATTGATATGGTTCAACCACTCATCAGTTATCGCGGCATTATAAGATATAGCTAAAGATTTCAAGCCCTTGCTCGATGCTAGACCATGGATAAGTACATACAAATTGCCTGGACCTAAGCCCGAAAACCTAAAGTGTTTAAGATTTGGGGCATCTATCACAATCTTCTTAAAGGATGGTGTTGTATACCTGATTTTCAGAGTGACCAGTCTTTTAAGGCATGAGGCGTTTAGTGTGTTAAACTTGCCAGCACAATAGACTATACTTAAGGACTCTATGAGATTGCAATTAGTTGTGAAACTATCAAGCACTTCTTGGCTTAAGAAGACATGCTCTAAAGACAAACACCTTAAGTTAGACAATTTTGTTTCTTTACAAGAATTAACTATACACCCACTCAATGTTAAGTGCGTTAATTTAGCTTGTTTCCAAGACCTCAAAAAAATGGGAAAATGTTTCCTAGTATCAGAAGAAACATCAAGCTTCTTGACTTGGAAATCATTGACTGCACCAACAATAAAATTGTCTACCAAATAAGTTATGGGTGATTCTAAGAGGTTAACCATGGATATAGGATTTGTTGGGATATGAAGTTTGAGCACTTCCAACATCTTATTCTTATGATGAGCACACTTGGACCGCATTGTACATATTTGATCAAAAAATTGTTCATGGGAAATATCGGTGTGTTTTTGCTTAATCTTTGAGAAGAAATCCTCATCTAGATGTAAATATGGGAGGGTTAGCCATACCTCCTTCCATGAACTCGACAGCACGCTAGTTGCCGCGGCTTCGTCGAGGGAAAGGTTAGAGAGTATTTGGTGTTGTAGATGTTCGGGGAGTTGGGACATACGGTCTTCATTGATGATGGTCTTCCGTCTTTTTGTGATCTCCATACTCTCTAGTCTCTAATATTATTAGGTTTGGAGAAAGAAGCACAAGCAAACATGAGCTTTTATTTATGCTTCTGGAGTTTAGGTTTAGGAAGTCAATGTGTGAAGGCAAGCCGGCAAGGGGCGATCTTTATAATTAATCAAGTATAAATAGCGTAATAGACCTAGCTAGTTTCCTAGTTTGAACAAATTCAAAACCTATAAAATATATGCCGGTGTACCGTAAGAATCAAGGTTGACCTGGTTTGGTTGGAGGCCTCTTTCCACCTTTGTGACAAGGGTTCGATTCTTTGCCCTTACAAATTGAGATCTCTAATTCCCCCTACTTGTGTAACTGACTAGTCTAGTATTATTAGGTTTAGAGAAAGAAGCACATGAGCTTTTGTTCATGCTTCAGGAGTTTAGGTGTAATTAGGAAGTCAATATGTGAAGGGCAAGGCGGCAAGGGGCGGCCTTTTTAAGTAATCAAGTACAGCGTAATAGACCTAGTTAATCTAGTTTCCTAGTTTGAAAGAACTACAATTCTCCTTCAAAACCTATACAATAGATGTGGGTGTATCGTGTACCGTGTGACGTAGAATCAATACTATATATTTTTTCTTCTAAATAAACAATGAGTAAAAAGATACCCTCGAGTATATAGTGTATAGATTGCAATATTTCGCTTAGTTACCAATATACTCTTGACTAAAATACCAACATTGTCATCGCATCCTATCCAAAAAGTCGAATATTTGGTCATTGATCGCCTTTTTCATCCCTATTTACATGTTGGATTCTGGCAAATAGCTAGATTTTAAAAAATGTGCATGACTTAGCTTCCACGGACAAAGAGGGAGGGAAAAAAAAGGCTATCAATGATCAAAAGTTTGACTTTTTGGGCCGTAATCCAAAGACAAGAGTAGTATTATGATATAAATATTTTAATCCCTATTTACATTGTTTTCTCATAAATATAATGTTATTTTCTTTGTTTTCTCAAGGTCTTGAATGCATACATTTGAATATTTGATCATTACTTTTTTTTATTAGTTACACATACGAAATGGATCCAAACATATCGTACACAAAATTTGAACACATACCAGAGCCGGCTAACAGGGGGAGCACCTTGAGCGACGGCTCAGGGCCCCTCTTTTCTATGGGCCCCATCTCTTTGAAAAAAATAATCTTTAAAAAAGTTTTGGGAGGTTGTGCTTTTAAAAAAAAAAATAAACTCCCTATATTTTAGAACTAATAACTTGTGATTGAAACTCTATGATCTTGTATTGAAAAGAACTAAATCAGGCTTATGACCCGTGCATTATACCACTATAAAATATAACTTATTTATTATAAATAGTACTATTGTTATTACTTTCCTATAATTGACACTAAGATAGAATACGTACATTGAATCTGTATGTTATTCCATTTTCTCTTGTAAATTGAGATCCTTTGAAAAAAATTATTGGAGTTTATGACTACACTAATGTTACCGTTGGTTTTGATCATGCTAGACACTACACCCATACATAACAATAATAATAGAGAAGCTAAGAATATAAAAGCTAAATCCATATAAGTTTGAGAAATAAAACTTAAAACTACTATTTATTATAAAGCACACATATGTACAATGTTCCTAGAAAATATGTGGTTGTGTATAGGAAATTAAAGGTTAACTTATTATTTACTTATTTAGATCTTATTTGAGAGAAAAAGTGACTTGCTCCATCAACCAATGTTATTCTCTTTGTTTTCTCAAGGTCTTGATCGAATGCATACATTTGATCATTTTTTTTTATTAGTTACACATAACAAATGGATCCAAGCATATCGTACACAAAATTTGAACACATACCAGAGCCGGCTAATAGGGGGAGCACCATGAGCGACGGCTCATGGGCCCTCTTTTTTATGGACCCCATCTCTTTGAAAAAAAAAATTCTTTAAAAAAGTTTTGGGAGGTGGCCAAAACTATCATTCTTGAATTTTTATCCTAATTAAGCTCACAACCATGCCAACAATTTTTATCTTACCCTCTCCACTTTCTCCCATTTCAAGCTCTTATAATGTTTTGCGTTTTGGCACGGTGGCCAATTTTTTTTTTCTGACAATCAAATTAGTACTCCAACAATATATATAAGGGGAAAAATTCCAATAATATAAAGCGCATATTTCGGCAAATATGTCTCCATTGTTTAGGGTCCTTTTTTAAATTTTCGCTCTAGGCTCCAAAAATGTCCGAGACGGCACTGACACATACAGAGTATTAAGATGATTATTCAGATTCATGTAAATTTTATTTATCTTTATTTATCATACGCATTTCAAATATCTATATCAATTGTGTTACATATAAAAACAAAAATGATAGTCCAACACTCCCACTTGGTAACATGATGTTCATGCGCTAGGTAAGACATTTTGTTGGGGACAATCTTCTCCGAGTTGTTGTTCCGAAAAAATATATCACATATGAAGTGCAAATCAAACAAAGTGGTTTTGTATTTGATCAAACGAGATCTAAAACTATTGATAGTTAAAAATATATCAAATATTTTACGGAAAGATAAGTTCTATTCTATCTATCAAATATCATTATTCTTATTCGATAATATTACCGTGCTTGAGAAACAACACTTCTCAAACACTATTACTTTTTTTAAAGTAACCTTTATAAAATACTTGATAATATAGCCATTTAGTGGAATGATATTAACAAAAGAATACTTCTTTATCCAACCTATCAATTAGCAATATCTTTAAAGAAAAATAAATAAAAATTGGGCATTAATATTTGTTTGCCTAGGAGAATCCGTCCACTTTATCCAACCTATCAAATGAGCCTCTTCTTCTCCATTTGCCATTTTGCCTTCTCTTCTTCCTCCCTTCACCTCGGCTCCATTGAAGGATCCTTTAAAACGAAAATCTTGTCATCTTCCCCAAAAAATCTCTAATATCTAACCCCTTTTTTATGGTGAAAAATCTCTTACATCACTTCAAATATTAAACACGACCTTTCTATGATATGAAGAAATTTAACTACGTATTTTCAGTTTGAATTTCTTGTTTGAGATATAAAAGAAATTGAGTTCTTGGATATTAACTTAACTCAAAGAGAATAAAAGGTAAGCTTTGATGATAAGTTTCCATTTCATTGTAGGTTCTAACTTCAATTTTTTTTTTCGATCACTATTCCTATTTTGCATGCGTATATATCTTAAACCAACAAAATCTTCTTTTTCTCTGCAAAATGGACCTAAAAAAACATCTAGTATGTTCTTAAGGAAAAAAAAGAAACAATAAGAAATTACCGATAACTTATTATATGGTTGTATTTATCAATTGATTATTTTTTAAGAAAAAATCAACTTTGCTTAATATTATTTCACAATATAAATAATTCTAGAATTTTATGAATGCATGTGTGTTTGTGGATCTATTTTTGAGGAATTTCTGTAGTCATTAGTTAGTCCAAATAATAGTATACTTATATGATAATACATTGTTTGTTGATGTTTCACACAGTGTCTAATTCCACCCGACCTAAATTTATAACCATTGCTACTAAATCTGGAAAAAAAAAACAAATTGAACATTGACTATTAAAATTGCAACCATTAAAACTATTAAGAATAAATATAAAATTAGAACTAACATAAATTATATTACCTATTTCAATCTTGTTGTTTTCATCAAGCATGATGACTTTGCCCAGCTTTGTGAAATTGAATTTTGAAGCCATAGTATTAGTCGGTCTATGCAATATTCAATTGAGCCAAATGCTTTGTTGTGTTTATGAAGGGGAAAAAATAAATTTTCTATGGTCAACATAAACTAAAGCAAAGGTAACAGTGTTTTCGAATTATTCTTTTTCCCTTAAAGCCTGTACGTTATTATTATTTTGGGAAGTGATTGATTCAATTTTAAAATCCTTAACATAACCGGTTTATTGGTGTATGATTTATTTCCTAAAATGTTAGATGATTGATTGAAAGAATTGAGCAACGCCCAAAAATATTTTTAATGAGAGGCACGAAGAATCATGACACGTGGCAATTGTGTGAAATGCAATGACAAACCGAGGAGCAACGTGAGGCTTTGAAGAATATGGGGTTGCCACATAGGATGAAGTTTTCTTGCTTTAATATTATATATGATAACCTAAATTATTATACTATGTAAATTGATGCTACATAATTCGCAATAGTGTAATTCTTTTTACCATCGGAGAGTGCTTGAAATATGCTTCGAAATAAGATCCATATACAATATAGTTTTACAACTTATGAAAATATATTTATTTAGATGAACAATAACGTGTTATTTATTCTTTAATTTAAATACATATAAAAATAACTATAAAAATAGCGTATTATACATGACAATAGTAATTATGTCTTTCAAAATCATATTTTAAAAATTGAGTTATATAAAGATAAAAAATTCATATGTTCGCGTTTATAGAATATTTGAGGTCACGGATCATAAAAACGGGGGAAGTTTGATAAGTCTTGATATGGTCATGATTGATGAAGAGGTATTTTTTTTCTTCTCTTAAATAGTATTTTTGATTATTAGTAGAGGTTAGTTTTATATTTAATTAATTATATTCATGATACTATCATTATGATATTCTTTTTGGCTTTCCCATCTTCCATTCTATATGTGTTAGTATTTATGTGCTTATATTAAACGTTGAAGTTGTGGCTGTCACTCATGTTTTTCTCTATTCTTTCTGTCCTGCATCTATTAAATTATTACCCTCTACTTTCTTAAAGTATCATTCGTGTATCATTCATGTTAAAACTGTGTTAGCTATTGTTAGTCATACCTATTATTAGGATACCATTTAATAATAGACTTAGATACAATATTCGATTGAATATTAAAAATTAAAAAATTTGTATATCGCAATAACAACTCTAGAAATTACACTATAATGATAAATAGTTTCTCCGTTCTTTTTCTACTGCAACAATTGGTTTGGGCATGGTTTTTAAGGAAATAAAAAAATGAGTAGTTTAGCATAGAGGTATTCCTTTAGTTAACTAGGGTAGGGGATAAATAAATCCTTAATAAAGTAAACGCAACTTTATGAGATAATTTGGGTAATTAATGATGGTTTTATTAACATAAAGTAAAGGCAATATTATCAACTATAGTTACTTTTTTTTTACCAAAAGTGGAATGGTTCCAAAAGATTGAAACTACTCAAAGCAGTAATTGTTGTAATAGAAAAGAACGAGAGGAAGTATGTAAATACAATGGTGTTGAATAATCTCATTTCACAAAGAACACAAAATCAACAATAATGTTAACTAAAAATTTGCAAAAAAATAAAATAAACAAACAACCCGCGCAACACACGGCCAAAACTAGTAAAAATAAAACATGTATACTCCCCAAGCGTTATCTAATCCCCACCACCACATAAAACTCCTACCTTTATCAGATTAAGCATCCAGCTAATACCTTAGCAATTTCTTTTCTCTTGCTTGATTTTTCTTGTTTATGGGTTTTGATGATTTTTGTTTAATGTGAATCTAATATTTGTAATTATGTTCATTTTTTAATGATGAATATTATTTATACTATGTACTCGATTGTGGTAGAATTGTTTCCTCTCATCATTTATATTTTGTATTTTTGCAGATTCATATCTTCTCTTCACTTATGCTGTGGAAAGTTACAGTTGAGGACAACAACAGATCGTAGAGATCAGTTCTAACATTTTCTCCTTTTTTTTCAACTTTAGAATCAAGATCTAGGTTTTGATCTTTGGGCATTTTTATTTGTAAGAGTTGACATTGATTTAGTTATATTATTGTAATTAATTTTTCTCATTAATCACCTCGTTTATATAACAACTAGTTTGTAATCAAATTTACGCCCGCGTACTTATAGTTTTCATTATTAATAATTTACTTTAAAATGATAGCACCAAATATCATTTGGTTTAGTGGTTAAGACTTTAGTATAAAAACTTGAAGGTCATAGGATCAAATCCTATACAATGCATTTACTTTTTTTTTTGTATATGGATCATTTGTAGTAAAACAACCTAGGGAGCGCGCGTGGCGCCGTTACTTGGTTAAGAACACTTTTAATATATTAGTATAGATAGATAGTATAGATGTATCATAGTTGTTGAAACTTTATAAGGTCTGGTATGAAGTTTGCTTCAAAGTGTTTGAAAAAGAAGAAGATAAACTAGTGGGTTTAGAATTTTGGAAACCGTTGTAACCAAATTAAATTATTTTTTTTTATTACAAACACATGCAAAGATAACAGATGAGTTGTGACTTGTGAGTTTATTTTCAGTTTTTAGTTTATTTTCTTGTTTTGTTGAATAAATTAGTCTCTCTTTATGAGATTTTTTCAAACCCTGCTATGAGGATCTTAGTCTCTATTGTGGAGATCTCCTTCTCCCCTATAGGAGTTGTAAGTATGTTTTTTTGTCTTTAGGTATGAGAAATTGTTTCCATTGGTTGAAGTTCGAGACTCAACATGAAGGTATTGGAATCTCGGATGCGGTCAACATGGCTCAATCAAGAATACTCTTCCCAAACTATATCAGAATGATAGACTTCCTCATCTACAGGGGGCTGCGCTGTATTGCTCGATCTGGTTCATTGTAGTTTCTTCTATGACGAATTCGATTTAACCTTGTTTGATTGTATCTTGTTTTTTCTTTAATACCTATTGTAGATGTCGTTTGACCTTCAATTAATGAAATTTCTCTTTCAAAAAAAAAAAAAAACTCATGTGTTATGTTTGTAGAATCAAACATAACACCTATATTAAAAAGATGTTATCTTTTATATAATCAAGCACAACACCCACGTTAAGAAGGTGCTATCTTTTTGAAACCAAAAATAACACCTCTACAAAAGAGGTGTTTTCTGTTCTCTCTCAAACATAACACCTTCACTAGGAGTTATCTATACTTTACATTACACCGACTTGGAAAACGCCTCAAAAGTGTTATGTAAAGCCTTATTTGACAGTTATATTTGCCCTTTTTTATAGTAGTTATGCTGAAGCTGGAGCAGCAAATTTTGGGCTGGAAGTGGCGGGAAGGATGGGCTTTCAACATATTATTCTGGAAGGAGATGCTATGAATGTGGTGAAAGTAAATGGAAAGACCACGGGAGCCGCTCCGATTTTCTTGTTATATGATGACATTGCTTAGCTTGCTAGTTCTTTCTTGTCGTTTAGATGTACTCATGTTAGTTAGACGAGCAGGTAATATATACGGTAGCTCATTGTATTGCTAGATGGGAAGTTGAGGTGAATGTTGAGCGCATTTGTATGGACCTATTCCCCCAAAGTCTTCAAACTTTGGCGGATCTTGATTTGATTTAATATATCGGCTTGATGTTTCCCTTAAAAAAATGTGGGTGTATGGTGTACCGTATAACCAATACTATTTATTTTTTCTTCTAAATAAACAATGAGCAAAAAGATCATACCCTCGAGTATATAGTTTATAGATTGCAATATTTCGCTTAGTTACCAATATATTATTGACTAAAATATCAATCTTGTCGTCACATTCTATCCAAAAAATCGAATATTTGGTCATTGATCCCCTTTTTCATCCCCTCTTCATATGTTGGATTATGGGAAATAGCTAGAGTTTTGAAAATGTGCATGACTTCCACGCACAAAAAAAAAGGGAATAAAGAAAAATAAGTGTTAATGATCCAAAAGTTTGACTTTTTGGGCCGTAATTCAAAGACAAGACCAGTATTATGACAAAAATATTGTCACAGACATTGTTTTCTCATAACAAAGATTTTTTAGTGGAAAGCAGAGGAAAAAGTGTTTCTTCCATAAAAATGGTAATAACAAAGACAACTTACCTTTAAAGTATATCATACAGTGAAGTAACAAAATATAGATCCGTAATACAACTTATGTTTAATGTTGATATCTTTTGTATCTTTCTAATGACTTTATTTCTTGACTTTTCATGGTTTTATTCATATCTACTTGATTAACAGAAAACTATCAAATTGGTAGAAGTAGTTCTAAATTTCTAATGGTGTTAATTGATGGCAACATCAGATCAGAAAATTAGAAAATGTATCAAAATTAAATATTAGTTGATTCTTGGTTCTTAAATTACAACTTATTGTGTTTCAAAAAGGTTATATTTGACAAAATCACCTATTAAAAATGTTGTAAGTGACTTATTATTCTATAATATTTTATGAAAACTAATTAATTAGTGATTTAGTATTAAGTACTACTCCTCCGTTTTCTTTTGTTGTTCCTATTTGGAATCGGAAAAAAAATGCAATCTCAAAAAAATGGGCAAGATTCTACTATTTTAAATAAAATTAAATTAATTAAAATAAAGATTCTAACCCTTTTGAGTTATTCCATGTTAGACAACCAATGGTACAAAAAGTTTAAGGGGTAAAAGAGTAAAGTAACTATAAACTATTGTGAACACATTTATTACTATTTGAGTTATTCTATATTAGACAATCAATTAGACAAAAGTTTGAGGGGTAAAAAGGTAAAAAATGACTACTCAATAGTGTGAACACATTTATTGTTACTTAAAACTAATGAGAAATTTAATTCATAAATTACACTATTTATGGAAAGATTCAAAATAGAACAACATATTGAAATTTCCCAATGGAGAATACACGAACCCACAAAAGAAAACCGAGGGAGTATAAACAAAAAATACTTCCATAGTTGTTCTTTTAAATAGTTGCCCACCGACCACCTCTTGTGGGTGATTTTGTTTCTAAATTCTAAAATAGCTTAGCGCCTTAAAGATTTGCGACTGATAAATTCCACGACGATCGGAGAAACCCTAGTTTCGGCGAATTTGATATTTGTAAGAATTTGATTGACTTTAAAATACTCTTTAATTTCTCTGTTTGTTTGTTTAATTTCTGTAAGTGCAATTTGTTCTTTCTTTTTCTGTAGCTCATAGCTTTAATTGCTGGCCCTAATCTATGTTGTTAAACGAACTTTGATCAAAGTAAATTTCGCTTTTGCGTGGTTTAAGCTTTTATAATCTAGGTTATTGGTAGTTTTAGGTTTACTGCAACTAACATATTGTAGAAAGTTATCACTTGTAGAATACCATATCTCAATGGATTGACGTAATTTTTCTACCGCATGTACATTCCCATAATGATGGTGTTTTTCCAAAATCAAACTTTGCTGTTCAGCATCTTGGACTAGCCAGCATAATTTTCTGTATCATTATGTTGGTTTATGTTCAATGAATGAGTTTGAGCTGGTTATGTTATGGCGGATTTTTGCTTTAGTTCTAAGCAATCATGTCGGTATGAACTATAAATGGAGTCCTCAGCCTTTTTATGTGCAGGGATAAGACTGGTGTTTGTATATATGATCTCGGTTAGACGAGAGCATTGTTCAAGGCATTGGATTGGGATAAGGAGATGGTATGATGTCCTTTGTAGTTTGAAGTTCCAAATTGAGGCATTACTCGTTATTAGTCTTTTGTCGTTTATAGTTCCAAATCAACTCATTAGTTAGCTAGTCCTTTGTAGTTTGAAGTTCCGAATCTAGGCATTACTTAGTCGGCTCTCGCAATTAATCGATGGGAGAGGGGCTTTGTGTTTTTGTTGGTCTTTGTAGTTTGAAATTCCACTATTCCAAAATATCAGATCACTCAACAAACTTTGCTCATTAGTCATTATTTATTATTAGTCGTCTTAAATATAGTGAATTACTACTTGCTAACTTGAAGTTTCAATTTATTGTGTGCCAATTATAAATTCCAAAGCGATAGTTGATGTCTCCTTAAACTTGTGAATTACCTTTAACAACAATTTAATTAGGATGTAGGTATTATTTTATGATTAAGAGTAAGATTGCGTACATTTGGATTTCCAATCCCTTCTTGCTGCTTCTGTTGTAGAGGGGGTTCCAGGCTTATGACATAGGAAGCTGGAGCCTGGAGGAGAGAGAGGCAGGCACGAGAAAAGGTGGAGAGACTGGGGACTTGGATATCTCGGAAACTTTACTGTTTATGTAAATTATCATTCTTAGAAGTATGATATCTTGTTAAGTTAAACTAAACACCAAAGTAAAGGACCAATTAATATCAATGTACTTGTACTAAATAACAATTGCATAACCTGAAACCATGAGGGAAAAGGGAGGTAGGTGTAGAAGGAGAGATAACTAGTGTATTAATTTTGGGACTGTTTCAATGTGAGTAGGGTGTGTTTGTATGTCCATTTTCTCAGTGCAAACCGTACCCTAGAGTCTAAACTATGATCCAAACTAATGGTACTTGTACTTGTTACTACCCCCCGTTCGTATCTAATTTTCTTACTTTGTTTTCATCATAACCAATGAAAATGTAAGAAGTCCGAGACATGGAGAGGAAAGGTATCAAAAAGGGATGAAAAGTAACAAAAAATACATTATATGGGGGTTTCATTGGACAATAGTGAGGGGGGCCCACATCCAAGAATGATTTTTAAAATAGTGTGTAGATTATAAAAAAATCATAACGGAAGCATCCAGATAAATACCTTTAACTTTGTCGGGTTCGTGTTCGATGTCAACTTTACAATGTTACTTGTAATTCTTTGCAGGGCCTAGGCAGTGCTTTATTGCCTCTTGCAGTGTCTTGGGAGGCGTGCTCCCTAAACTATCTGCTCTCTTCTAAGCTTTCCATCGCTTGAGTTCTGCGCCAATTGAGAAGCTTGTCAGCAATTATGATATTTGTTGGCGGGGTTCCATTTGAGAGCAATTCCATCTATCAGGTACCTTTATGGAACATCCTTGGTATAATGCATGTGTAACGATCGTATACTATCGTACATCATTCTTTTCATGATCAGAAGTTAGAGCTTAGAGTTGCTAAACAGAAAGCAATATGAATTCAGCAAGTGTGAATGATAGAGTTGGGGGGGTGGGGGGAGGTAAGAATTAGAAGTACACATCTCTGTATATTATAGTCTACTAAGCCCATTGCTTTTGGACTTGATCTGCTTTAATCTTATCAACTGCTGCAGTCTTACCTTCTTCGTTTCCCTTGTGCCCTTTAATGGATGCTAACTGCTCCTCATTTATGAAATAAAAGGCCTGACTTGCTGAATTCTATTTGCAATGTCCTTAGTAACTTGAAATGGTCGATTGGATTATCCATTTCAGTTTGGCGGGCTATCTACATTAACTTCGCTGAAAATCATAATTGTAATTTTAACATGTAATTTTTTTTGCTGATGGAAGCAAATTTATTTGTACCGGCTCTTGTCTCCACCAAATCATGTAATTAATATGATAATTAGCAAGGAAGCTCCTTTGTCATTGATTATAAAAGGAATTTATATGTATGGAAAATGAGAAGAACATCTGAAAGCTGTGCTCAGAGGAGTATAAAATTACACTGAAACCTGTTTTTTTCTAGATATCTGAGATCGAGTAACTATAAAACTTATAAAGAAGCTTGATTGCTTTAACCCACAAGGAAGCAAAATAACTTATCTGAAAGAGTGACCCACTAGAAGATACGTGGATTATAAGTAGGGTGCGTGGACTCCTTGAATGACCAACTGCAGATGCAGACTTCATTTGACTGTCATGGCATAGAAGAGCGAAGAAAGGTGAAAAGAAAATCATTTTAAAGGAACTTGTGCTTAAATTACACGCTAAAAGCAATTGCAGGATTTCTAGAACCTGGCCTTCCAGTTGATTTGTGTTGGGGGCGGTATTGTTAACTTTGTGCTCCTATAATTGGTTCAGCAATGTCTCTCCCATGGGGTTCATTTTCTATTTTTCATTGTTCAAAATCATTGTAACTTGGAGGTTGAGGTCATGGTTAGTGTGGTTTTGCTATATAATTTTATTGATAAATTATCTCATTCGCTTGTGTATTTACCTTTCCCAAAGATAATGTTATCCTTTCTAGTTTTAAGAATAGAAGTATCTCATATTTGAATGCGCAATAGTTTTTGGACTTATCTTATTTGTTAGATTGCATGGCCTTTATTATTGTTTTCTTGAAAATGGAAATTTCATCTTATCTTTTTGATAGGGGAGTTGTGACCTTGTTGCTTTGATGGAGCACCCAGCACTTGTCTCTGCTTCACTCTCTTTCAAAGCAATCCCCGAGAAGAAATTTTCGACTTCGGATGCATCTTCTGATGAATTCAAAAATGGCAAGCATGTTTATTTGTTCCAACGAGAATATGCTACGGTTGACCCTGTGCTTGTGGATGTAGGTCAAGATAATCATTTCTTTAAACCATAAGTATGCATTTTCTTTAATATGGTGACTTCACATTTATTTGGTTTTGGTTCTTTACATGACTTGTGAGTCGATGCTGTCAGCTGTCATGTCAACTACATTTACATCTGTATTCTTATGGAGTATATAATTTAATTGGATTCTGGAGAACCTGATATCAGTGAAGTGTTAGTGTCGTAATTTTTTGAAGAGGCTTAAAACTCTAAGCAGGCTAAGTATGAGGGGAAGTCTTCACAATGGAAATGGAACTGAAAGGTTGGTAATGGCCATTTCTGATGTACAGTGTGTTTGGATAGAAGGACTTTAAAGAAAGGGGAGCAGAGGGAGAGGAAGAGGACCACTTTCCATTGTTTGGATAGCAATAGGGGGCTAAGGAAAGGGAGGGAAAGAGTTATCTGCGTGCTGGTAGCTTCAGAAGAGTAACTGCCGAGGGAAATCAACTGCTTGGGTATATAATTGAACACATCTTGAATAACAAGCAGACCCTATTATAGAAAAAGGAGTTAGCTTTTTTTATTTTTTAAAACTATGAGGTACATGTGTGGCTTGAGGGCTGAGGCTAATCGAGGACATGTAATCACAAGCAAAGGGTATTTCTTCATCTTCATTAACAAGCAGAGGCCATTTCCTTCTAAAGTACTTTATAAGCAACAAATTTTGTTGATTGCTGGTGAGTTGAGAGTCAATAATATGAACTACAGATAGAAATCAACCTGTTGTCCAGTGACAAAAAAACAATTTCTCTTATTTCCTTCCCAATCCTCTTTATTGAAGAAGGAAATTAAATTCTTTGATCCATGTCCTCCGTTTCTCTAGTTCAACCCCATTGTTATATTAACAATGGGAAATGGACCTCGTTGCTCCAAATCCTCCAATCCCGACACCTTCCTCTAAAATAATTTCTCCTTCCCTGCATTCTCTTCCCGTCCAGTTCCTTCTCAAATTTTTGTCCAAACGTCGTCGTGCTTTCTTAACATGAGTATATTTTTGAATGAAATCCATTGTTTGCTCGACTAAATGTATTTATATGTGGTTGTTATTCCTCGAAAGTTAATTGGCACGGATGAAGCAACTACTTGTGTGGGCGTTGTATTTAGGAACCGAGAAAATGGAATGTAAGTTCCATTGGATTAAAGGTTCAGCTAACATGAAACTCTATATATTGCTAGATTCTGTTTTTTCTCATAATTTTTGCACTTTATCAGGATATCAGTTGCCCACCTGGATTCTCCAAAAATTGTAGACCTTGGCCTCTCTCAGATGCTGTCAAAATTAGTAGATTGTAAACATGATAGCGAGATTGATGTAAGTTTTGTTTTTAATTCTACCTTTTTATATTCTAGCTTACACATGTTGTGACTGTTTTAAGGGTATGACTTGCAGGTGCATCTAATTGGAGGTTTTGAAGATACCCCATATAAAGTTTGAGGAACCTCTTATCTGTTGTTGATTTTGATTTATTCTCTCTAACCAGTGCAATGCAGAATTCAGAATGATTTTTTTTTTGTGTAGCATACTGGACATACTGGATCCGGAAGCAATTTGGAGCACGATGGCCATTCTTTTCCCTTGTGTGCTAAAATAATTGAAGCCTTGGGAAAGAGTGTGGTGAAGTTTCATATCCAAACTTTATTTGTCCTCAGCCACAATACCAAAACAGATGCTGCAGGGAATGCACTCCCAATGTTCAGTGGTTTGCTGGTGAGCAACAGCCAACAAGCCTTACAGTTTTTCTTTTTCTTTCTTTTTTTAAATAGGAAAAAGTAAGGTGTTAAACTGTTTGAGTTTACCTGCTGAATGTTTTGTGATCTCATCTCAATTTTTTCAAATTGCAAATATTAAAGTTTGCTATCTGCAATCACCACTACTTGAATATTCTCTTATACATCCCACGACAGTATACTGATATCATTGGTATCCATATGGTCTGCTTTTAATGTCACGAATGACGTTATTCCGCGTATGAGCTTCACTTTTAATCTCATTCTCTGTTACTTGCATATAGGTGCTAATAATATGAAATTTTCAAACAACGGTCATTCTTGGTGATATTATGATTTTTTTGGGGGGGAAGGGGTTAGCAATTTTATTATGTACATTAGTTACCCAATATGTATTGCATGGTTTTTTGCCCAGTGTATTACCCAGTAGGTATTGCATGGCTTTTTGCTCAGTGTGTGCTCTGTAGATATAGGTGAGGCACAACTGCAGATCCAAGTGGCACTTAAATTTTTAGACCCGGACTTTAAGTTTAGTAGTGTTCGTTTCGTCATTGGTATATGAGAGGCTCATGCAATTGTTACTAAAATTTGCTCTGTATCAGAGAATTTATTGCCCATTTCTAATGGATCCTAGTTCCGTTTGCGTTGCATCTTTGCTCTATAACTCTCTCAGTTCTTAGTTCCAAACTCATTAGAACTTATTTTCGAAGTTGTTTATCTTGAAATAAGTGGAGCCTGTGGAGGTAGGTGAAGAGTTTAGAACCTTGGTGAAGATCCTGATAATCTTTTAAGGTTTTTATTGGTGAATTTTGATGCAAATTCGCTGTCACCTTTGCAAATTTACTTTATTTTCCATGCCTGGTAAAGTTTCAAACAAAATAAGTTGCTTAAACATCAATATTAGTACTTCAAAGAACTTAACATTATCTTTTCGCTTCTAATTATCTATCTTCATTACAGGTAGAAACTAAGACAGGAACTGTCATCCCAGCCACATTTGATGGGACCACAAGATGCCCAGATGAACTTGTAAGGAGAATCCGAATTTCTGCATCCTTTGAGGACTCTCGTTGGAGAAACAAGTTACTCGAGACATATGACAGTCGAACTGACCAGTTCATCATTGCCCCTTGTTCATGGTAAAGTTTTAGTTTAGCTGTTAGTGATTGAAGCCTCTTTCTGTTGGTTCATTACATTTGTTTTGTTTTGTTTTACGACCCTCTTAGTTTATCCTTTAGATTACCATTCATGCATTGAGATGATCAAAGGTTATTTCTGTAGATTCATTATCAATTTTTTAATGTGATTACCACTGGTGCAGGAGCAAATGCTTGGTAGATATGGCTTCTCTTCTACAGCAGTTTCCTGATTCAGAAGTCCTTCGTATTTGTTCCACTTCACCTTCTGCTGAGGCACCAGACTTCGTAGAGACTCATAGAAGGTTTCATTTGTCTACATATGTCTTTACCAACACTTGCTTTTAAATTTCACATCTGAGTGTATTTCATACTCCCCAAGTGCCACTGATAAGCAGGTGAGAAGGGGATATGAAGGTTACATTATTCGAGCTATTCATGCAGGTGACAATTGCAGCTCTCTAAAGATGGGTTGATCTGTTGAAGTAGAAAAGTAAACTGATATATTTTTGTATATTCTACTTGTCTTCAACTCTTCATTCTCTTGCTGAAATACCAAAAGTTTGCTCCTAACATAGTTTTATAGTCTTCTTCTCTTCTGGTTGACGTGTTTGTTGTAAGGCCATTTACATCTAGATTTCCTAGGGGGCTGACTTCCCTGTATTATTCTATTGTAGATTCTTCACGACTGTTTGTGTATTTTAGTTCTTCTGCCCTTTTGGGTATCTAATAACACCTAAGCGTGCATTAACTCCCTGCCTGAGCTGTTAACCTGGGCTGTATCTAATTGTATCACTCTAGTGTAGGATCTTCATCTTGTGTTTGTTTCTGATTCTTCTATATAACGTCCCTCTGGTTAATTCAAATCTCTTTATGCTACCTTCAGGCTGTGGAACTATTTGATTCAACATCCAAATTGGACGGAAACTTTTCGAATGGGAGAGCCACGTGTTTTTACAAGAACTGGCTATGGAGGATGGAAAATGGTTGAGCAAGGTAGTCTCTTTCAATTACCTCATCAACTCAAGTTGTTTTGTGAGTTAAATATGTTTTCCTTTACCTCATGTGATAGGAAAGTTTATATGCTGGAAAGAGTTTGGCTGGATTCTTTTTCACATCTGTGGTTGCTTTGGGAAGAAACTATTGATGCATATAATTAGCACTTAATTAAAAAAATATGAGGCAACTAAGATGTGATTATGTCGGTGTCCTTGTTTGCGTTTTTAGCAACAATCCGTTCTATTATTTGTCCATTGGTTTGTGTCGACTCCAATTGTTGGACTGGATACTCTGGACAAAGCCAGAGCTGCCTATACACAGGCGGATCCTATAAGGGGCTTAGGTGGGGCATGCCCCACCAATTTTTATTAAAACAGATTATGTTTTGGGCTTTTAGTCAAACTAGTTTTTCCAAAAAAAAAAGATGATAATGCGTTAGTAATACCTACTGAAATAGTTGGTCCAGTGGTTCCGTGCAAGTTTCTAAGGATCAAGGAGAGGCGATCCCAAGGTCAGGGGATCGAATCTTTGCTTCTTTTTTTAGTTCTTTACTTTTTTTCGAGGGGAAAAGCAAGCTAGCATTAATCCGTAGACAAATAGTCCAAGAGTATATAAGGAGCCACTTCAATAGGATAGTGGTTCTCCCAAATCTCTGCTCTACACCAATAGGGAACTAGCTTAGCTAAATGATGGGATACAAAGTTGCCATCTCTTTTCACATGAGACCAAGAAACAAAAGAAAAAGAAGCATGAGAAGATAAAATATCATGATGGATAGTATCTAGATCTGAAAGAAAGATAGCACTCCTTGAGAGACATTTTATCACAGATTGACAATCCGTCTCCAAATAACCTCATTGAGTCCATATCTTTTACCCAACTCACAGATGTAGCAATAGCTTTAGCCTCCGCAGTTTCAGGTGACCAAAAGGCTTTAACACGTCTCGAAGCCACAAATAGAACAACTCCTGTTGAGTCACGAGCAATAGCACCCAAACCAACCCACCTTTCCACCGCAAAAGATGCGTCAACATTGATCTTAACTTCCTACTCTTTATTTTTCTTTCTTTCTTCCTTTAAAAGTGTGTTATATTTTGATTTTTCTATGTCTTTTGCTTCCATCATTTCATTTAGGATAGGTCTTTTTGTTACATTGTTAATATTTATCTTTAAGCAGTCACGTCTTTTTTTTTTTGAAAATAAGGTCCAATTCTAATCATCTTTTTTATTTCAAATTAAATATATTCCTAACAATTATATGGAAACAATATTTTTTAAAATATTCTTTGTTATATCAATTTTAGATTTGTTAATTTCAAATCCAAATTTTGCACTCTCCATCTTTGCGATAAAATGATTGGCGAGTTTGTGCATTAGGCATGGTGGGCAATCCTATATGATTTGGTAGTTATATGATATTGGTGAGTGCATCCCAAAGACTAAAATTTTGGATCCGCCTTTGTCCATACATGGCTTGAGTATGCAAGTATTGTGGCTCTGTTGTGATGCTGTCCATGGCTTTAGAAAGTACAATTTATGTCCGAGAAAGGGCGATAATCTATTTAGTATTTACTACAATGATGACCAGGCATGACACATGACATCCCCGCAAAAGATTTCCCCACCAAAATCATATGCCAAATATTCACTAATATATCAGGGCAATAAAATCGTATATAAAAAAATCCTTCTTGAAATTCTTAGATAATCTTTATGTTGATAATCTGTTTTGTTCAAATATTGAGTTAGTTAGTTATGCAAGTTTAACCCAATAAATCAAAAGATATTTTCTTGTAGATAATATCCGACTTTAGCTCGGGTCAACGACTAGTATTGTAAACAACCGGAGTACCGGACATTTTGGTGTGGGTCTATATGAAAAAAAACAAGGGGGAAGTAAAAGAATAGAGGGTGAAGAAGCTGAGATCACCATAGTTCGGAAACTTCAATCTCTGGGACTACCGACTTCCTCCTTAGAACGTAGTATTGAACTTGATCTCACTGTCCAGTCTTCAGTATTTGACTTCATTTTTTTCTTTCTGTATTGAATCGGGATAATAGGTTCTCAACGGTCATCCATGGATGTTGGGGAAGAGGGGAGAGAATGATGGAGGAGTTTCGAAAAAGCATGAAAATGGAGTTAGGCTGACAGAAACCCAATTACGACATTGGCGTATATGGTAATAACCATTAATTGATACGAAGAAAATTTAAGACTGTATGACACATTCCATTGTATTATACATTGAGTTGTATGCATGTTGTAATGAGATTGTATAAATCAAACATGTAATCGTCAAAATAACTCATTTGATTGTATATGTTGACAAACAGTGGCGGATCCAGGAATTTCCTAATGGTGGTGCATACCAAGTACCGTTTACTAAACAAAAATATTTTTTGATAAAAAATAATCCAAACTAAATTTCAATCGAAAAGAAAATAAATATATAACCAATAATTATACAAAATACAACCAAATAGTACTAGAAAAACCAAATATCCAAATTATACTACAAAATACAATCAAATACTAGTAAAGGGAATATAGGTCTGTGTCTTGAATGCATCTGAAAGTATGATTGTGCACCATTACTCTCCAAAGACCCAACCATGGCATGAAACCATAATGCCATAGTGTGCTGAAAAGCACATTAACAGAAGCAGGTTACACATTTCTGAAAGCTTGTAAATATACTATATTATTTTAACCCACATAAGCTACTGCAAATTTATGTTAGATTTTCAGTTGCTACTTAATCTTACAAAATCTTCTATATAGAAATCAACATTCAAAAAATACTCAATATGATTTAATCAACAAAATCAGCAATAACAGTGATAACACCCAATTCAAATATAATGTAATTTCAATTTTCAAACACCAATAACACTCAAATCAAATACAACAACAAAATCAACATTTATAACAATTCTAAATTATATAATCCGATATATAAACATCCAAAACAAGTGAAATTGCAATTTATTTTCCAATTCTCATGAAATTCATAAACCCTAATCTATAAAGTAAAACAAGAAATCAAGCAAATTGAGCAGATTAAGATGTACCTAGTCACGAGTCACGACTCTTGGAGGTTTTCCGTCCACCGCCGTCCACCAATTCCGACTGAATCTGTGGCTGCAAGTCGCGAGTCACGATGAAGCGATACGAAGCAGTGCGTCCACGCAACAACCTCCGAGAAGGCGAGACTCCGATTCAAATTCGCGCGTCGACGCCGGCACGCCGCCGGTGAGGCCAGATGACGGGAGGGAGGAGTGATTAAGTGAGGACTGAGATTCTATGAGAGAGAAAGGGAGAATTGAGGTTTGAGAAGAGGTGAGATGTGAGAAAAGAATCCGTGAAAATTGAAAAATCGTGCGTGAGAAAAATAATTTTTTTTTATAAATATTGCTGGTGCACGTGCACCATGGTGGTGGTAACTAAATCCGCCACTGTTGACAAATGTTGTCGACGTATCCTCATAAGTGTGCAAAAAAAATTAACATTTTCCCCTGTGATATGCACAAAGAGCAAATCTTAGATATAAATTGGAAGCCTCATGAATCTGTATTTGTTACACAAGCAGAAATTTAAGATGTGATAATGTATTGTGAGTACAAATTCAAATTATTTTAAATTACTCTTATGAAAATACTTTGTAGGCGAACTGGTCAATTTTTAGTATAAATACTTTATTAATAATTTTTAAATTAGTTTTACGGAAGTAATTCGGTAGACAAATTGGTCAATATCTTTATGAACTTGATAAAGAAAATAACTCGCATGTCACTGGGGTATACTTCATAATTATATCTAGGGAAATTCTACATGGTGGTTCCAATTTTCAAAATTTCTATATGGTGGGCTGGTGGCAGGACAAAGAAAATATTATAAAGTGACTCCCAACTTTGACAAATTCTACCTAGTGACTTATTTCATTAATTGGTGGCTAACCAATTAAATTAACTCTTTCTCTCTCTCCCTCATCCCCTTTCTCTCTGTAAACTCAAATCCCCTTTCGGATGAGAGAGCATCGATCTGATTATTTAAACTAATTTGTCTATACTCGCAAAAAATTACCAGCTGATATGCTCTCATACACTTGGAGGCCAAACAATTAACAGAGTCGCAATGTGCGCCATATATTATAGATTTATAGCCATAGAAGGAAGTGAGGAACCACTTCCGACCACATGCAATTTTTCACAAACTCATGCTTCTTTGATAATTGCCTCAACTCTACTTTTGTGGGAGTTTTATTTGTACACTCAATAAAATTTAGTCAATCTTCAGTCTTTAATGCTATTCCCGCTCAACATCTTTAGTATTACTATATATGCATTCTTTTAACTTGGTATTTTTTGTGCCATTAGGCTTTTGTGACAGTGCAAATTGTACTGAACAGTTGATATATGAAGACTACATGAATTATCTTCACTGGAAGTTGTTTCCTCGTGTTAGCTTGTCTATTTGGGTGGTTGTGATGGTGTTTGGGTTTTTGTGGTGGTGGTAGGGTTGTGTTGTGCATGTGGTTGTGATGGGTTAGTTTAATATAAGCTTAATATTAAGGTCACTATGTGTATTTACATAAAGTTAGAGGTCACTTGATATAAATCTTTTTTTGCCCTGCCACCAAATAGAACAATGCAAATTAGGAGGCCACCATGTAGGATTTCCCTTATATCTATCATCATAAATATATTACATATACATCCCCGTACCAGGCGGTCTAATTTTGATTCAT
The DNA here is from genome assembly GCA_947648045.1 of Beta corolliflora. Lineage (NCBI taxonomy): Eukaryota > Viridiplantae > Streptophyta > Magnoliopsida > Caryophyllales > Amaranthaceae > Beta > Beta corolliflora. Next base: position 96,241 of record CANSZD010001793.1, read on the forward strand.
TTCCCAGTTTCTTCGGTTATTAATTTCTGTTTAATTGAGTGATATCTTTTTATTCAACCCTCAAAATTCTTAGAGTATACATAATGGTTGATCCAACATCTTGGATCATCAAATATTTTAATACTTCCTCTCTGTTCCACCTCATTCATGATCTACTATTAATTTTTATAATCTTTTCACCCCAATAGATGATCTATAATTTTAGATCTTCACAGTCTTGCTCATACTTTTTACCATACCCCACCATATATTATCTCTCCCAATCTCCATCCTATCTTTTTATTATTATGGATGGATTTAAGAATCAATGGATGATTATTGAGTGTAAATAATTTATATACCATCTGCTAGGTAATATCCCATATCGTATTCGAATTGTACTAATTTTCTTGTGAATGTGGAGCAAATTGGGAGTGAGAAGGTGTATTTGAGAAACTCATATACTGTTGGTGGAATTGTTGGTTAAGTTGAGTAGGATAAATTATATTTTGTGAGTTGTATCCCATATGAAAATTTGGATCAGTTTGAGAATTGAGATCAATTTGGGAACTAGACGATTGAAAATTTGGATTAATGTGAGGTTGTTGAAGTCTTTTGGATTTTGGAGGGTTATCTTTTTCCGCCGCTTTTGGGATATTGGTCTTTATTTATAGACAAAAAAATATATAGCTGTTGGTGTTTTTTAAAAAAAAAATTAAATTTAAACAGTAAATATATGGCCGTTGCAAAAATTTGCAACGTTACTAATTCAATGCAATTGTAGCCCTTAGATTGATGAAATATGGAGTCGTTAGATTTCTGCTATGCAGCAGATGTGGGACCCACTGCAGGATTCCCATCCTCCCACCATGCGCCACATGGACAATGATCCACCTTTTTTTTTTGTTCATTTTGGATCGTTGCAATGATTCGATCAATGCTTTCTTTCCTCCTCTTTTTTCTCTCCTATTTTTTTTATTACTTTTTATACCTTCTCTCCTCATGATCTATAACTTAAATCAACCAATGGCCATACTCTTAAGGATCCTAAATTACCTGTCAACAAAAAAAAATCCTAAATTAGACGAGTGCAAAAGTAAGTTATGAGCTGTACAAAGTGTTATTTGCCTTTCATTTTGTTCCCCCTTTCTTCTAAGACAAAATTCTTAAACATGTCTATTTGATCAAATTGGTATTTAATTTTTACCGTGAGAGGAATTAGTCATAAATTTACATTTTTTTTTTGAGGAAGTCATAAATTCATACTTAATGGCTTATAAAGTTGATCACGAATATGATTATCTATTCAAGATTGTCTTAATTGGAGATTCAGGTGTTGGCAAATCCAATATTCTATCAAGGTTTACCAGAAATGAGTTTTGCTTAGAATCCAAATCTACAATCGGTGTTGAATTTGCAACTAGAACGTTACAGGTGAGTTCATTACAATATAAGTGCGATGACTATGGAGTCGAATCATTAACCTCATATAATAGTAGTAATTATCAAAATTAGTTCTTATAAATTATAGTTATTTTGTACAATGATAACTTATGTTCCATTTAACTTGATTTTGCTGACTTATTATAAAATTTTCAGACTTTTCTTAACTTTTTTTATTCTTTATGAAGATAAATAAAAGTTAAAACTAAGTTGAAGAACCAACCGTAAATGTTCTTGGGAGCACTATGTCAACATCGATTACGGTGCTTCCCATGATTGCGTGGACAACACACGGTGGTGTGGAGGAAGCATTATTGTGTGTTACACTGCGAAGAACTATCTTTATTCTTTTATGTCTGAGTTTTGTGAACCACCTATTAACTAGTCTACTCCCTTTCCCTTCATATCTCTTATCGATTTTCCCACCAAATGTGAATGTCCTACAACGGAGCACCCAATTTCTACCGACAAAATTGTTCCATAAATATGCGCAAAACTTCCAAAAAATCATACTCTCTCCGCCCCATAATATAGTACTTGTTTGCTTTTACACGTTGAGGCAAATCTAACAAAATCCCATATAAGTATATTTTTTGTATACTGTATGTTAATGAGGGTTTTCCAATTAGAGGTAATCGTTCAAAGTGTGTAAATCTTAAAATTTGGGAGGAAGAAGAGTCAGAAAATGAAAATGAGAGTAATTTATAAATTTCAGTCAATTGATCAAAGTAAAAAATTATTCCTTTATAAGATAGTTATTAGAAAAAAGCAATATTTTTTTGCCATTTTCTCTTCCTTTTTTGCCTGTCTTACAAATCAATATAATTAGCAACGCGTTACAACGAAAAAAGAAATAAAGGTAGTGTTTCAATTATGTACCTAAAGTCTAGATACGTGAAAAGTGTCGTTAAAATTAAAAGGTCTAAGTGTCTAACTAGTTACAGTGCAGGTAGAAGGCAAAGTGGTAAAAGCACAAATTTGGGACACAGCAGGGCAAGAAAGGTACAGAGCCATAACAAGTGCATATTACAGGGGAGCTGTAGGAGCCCTGTTAGTGTACGACATAACCAAGAGGCAAAGCTTCGACAACGTCCTTCGATGGCTCCATGAGCTACGTGACCACGCGGATTCAAACATTGTGATCATGTTAGTCGGAAATAAATCCGATCTTAAGCATCTGAGGTGCGTTCCTGAAACAGAAGGACAAATCTTAGCCGAGAAAGAAGGACTTGTTTTTCTTGAAACTTCAGCCTTAGACTCTACCAATGTTGAGAAGGCTTTTCAAACCATTCTCTTAGACATTTACCAAATTGTTAGCAAGAAAGCATTAGCTGCTCAACAAGCTGCTGCTTCTTTGCCTCAAGGCACCACAATTAATGTTGGAAATAATGTGAACAACAATTTTAACAAGAAGCCATGTTGCTCTAATTAATATGTAAATGTTGCATGAATTTTTTCTTGTTTTTGTTTTTGTTTTTCACCTCTTGTAAAGTGATAGAGTTTTTTCAGGAGGGTTTGTTGAGTGAACATTGTTGTAAGGGAAGCAATGGAGAGGAACTTTATTAGCACCACCTTTTTTCAAAAAAAAAAAAAAATAGTAGTGTTGTTGATAGTGATGAAATGTAAAGGGTAAGAATTAATGTATTTATTGTGAAGCCATTTGTCAGTTGATCTGTCGTTTTCTTTTGTATATAGGGGGAAGAAAATTGTGTTAAAATATATATTTGAGAATCTGAAATCAATGATAATGCTTGTTTGTATTATTCTCTTATCTTATCTATCATTATTATCTATTAATACATCCGTTTCACAATATATACATCATTTCTGTACAACACACAAACCAAGGGTGAGGAGAAAGGGTTGTAATTGCATTTTAAACCCGTGTGATTATGGTTTAAAGGATGGGATGTATTGTGAAACATTTAAAACAGGAAATGATGCATGTATTGTGAAACATCCAAAAGAGGAAAATGATGCATGTATTGTGAAACGAAGATGTACCTCAGCTAAGTTGTTTGGAGATACATAGTAAACATATGGAAAAATCCGATCCTTAAAGGATGTTAGCTTCATAGGATTAGCAAGAATAAATTCTTGGGAGTTAGGATTTAGGAGCTAGCTACATTAATTGAATAAAGATATAGAGGGATTTAGATGCTGTTTACTAAAAAACAATTATATATTACTAATATAGTGGTTATATCATAATCACTTACCAAGTCCACTACAATCCCAATTCTGGACCCATAATTGTATCTCCAGTAGAAGTAATTAATTGCTTAATAAAGTAGCTTAGTCATGTATAGCGGTAAGAAAACAATCAATTATCTCTATATTATCTCTATATGGCGACAAATTAATAGTCAAACCACTAGTTACTTGGTGCATGATAGTATATCTAATTTCAACCGCATAATTTGGATTAAGAATCTAGGCTTTAGTTTCTTATTGCTTATACTAGTTAGGGGTTTGGGCTCCTCATAATTCATAAGCTGCAGGTCTAGAACGGAAGGGAAAGGGGTGAAGGTCCATAATTAAGTCAGATTAGTGTTATGTAAGTAATCATTTAACACTTTTGATTAGGACCATATAGTATAAATTTGCTAACGTTTTTGATGGTTGGGTAACAAAAAATTTATCATATACCCTGGCAGGGCCGTCTCAAACATTTTGGAGGCCCTGTACTAATAATTAAATTGAGGCCCTAAAAACGCAACATGAAAAAATTACCTTTAAAAAAAATATTGTGATAAGTTTCGTAAAATATAATTATTATTGTTCTTTTCACAACTGTTTTCTTACTAGATATTGTTATGAAGATTCTAAATTAACTTTAAAATTATATTAATAAAGAAGTCTAGCCACATAATAAAAAAAGTACGATTTGTCTAACCTCATTCAAAATAAAATTATCAATCTTCATAATCTTACATTACTACTAAGTACTAGTGTACTACCACAACCAAGCAAATGAAAATTTCTATTATGAAGCTAAGATTGGTGTCAACTAATCCATTTAGCATAAGTGTTTAGGGTTTATCATTTTTGTAAAAGCAACCAATTAACAAATATAGGAAAAAAATGGTTCAAGGAAAATTACCAACCTTGTGTTGAGGGTACGTGGGCAGACCCTTGAAACTCTTGTGAAGAGTTTAGTCCATTATCCTTCTCTTTCATTTAAAAAAAAATAATACTAGAAACTAGAAAGGAGATGAACAATAGGAGAAAAAAAAAAGACACTTTCAAACTTTTACACTTCATCTTCTTCTTCTTTCTTATATGCATGCACCAATACCAACACAAATCTTATTTCTCCAGCAACAACCTTTCCCCTTCATCAATTAATTTCCTTACTTTCAAAAATCTATGATTTTTCTCTTAACGCATATCTATCTAATTCACTGTTTGCATGTGGGAAGGAGTGAAAAATATAAATTAACAAAGGTAGTTGGGGATTATGAGTATTAATAGTGTCCTAAGAGTCATTTTGGGAGCAATTATGCCGTTAGTCTTTGCCAAGATTTTAGGAAAATGTATCATCAGTAAAAATTAGTAGAAGAAGGCAAGGATTTCTCAACTTTTTTTGCCAATTGAATATCTGAACATTATGGAGTCGCGGAGTAGAAGAATTCTGTTAAGGAAGGCCAGCGAAATTTTGGGCCCCTCCAATTTGGAGGCCCTGTTCCATAGAACAGCTTACACCGGCAATTAGCCGGCCCTGTACCCTGGTGTACTGTGTGCATAGTACACTTAAAGTTATTTTTTAGCTCATTGCTCATTTGAAATCATACAAATGAGCAAAATGTACTAAAAATGGAGAGTTCTAAATGAGCAAATGAGCAGAAATTAATCTTAGGTGTATCATGCACATAGTACACCTAGGTGTACGTATGACTCGTTGGGTAACTTCATGCATTTTCCTAATCGGGTATATAACTGTCGGACCACGGACCACCGATATATTAGATAAACGCACATGTAATTTTCCTATATACTTCGTAAAGCATCTAGAAAATTGAACAGAATATTGCTGGTTTTTCTATCTCCAAAGCAAAAGGTACCAAAGGATTAATTAATAGAAGTATATTATATGCTGAATGTAACATGCAAAGCAAAGCAAAGGAATATATTTCCCTTCACACAATAGGATATAATAGAATTGAGATTGAAAGTATTCCATTAAAAAAAGAGTTCCCAAAGTTTGGATCATGCTATCATTTTAAAAGAAGTGCTTACGGAAGAAGTATGATTTTAAGTGTACCTTAGATATATTCAAGATCCGACACTTTTTTTTGGGTAAGATGAATAACCTCTCGCTGCCTCGCACAGGACCCGACCTACAGGCCCAAGCACTTGGAAAGAGAGGGAATGGTAAGAGGAATCCTCCTTCAAGTGCTCCTCACTTGGTGGGATTCGAACCCCTAACCTAAAGGTCATAAAGTGGAATTACCACCAAGGAGCTAAGCCAAGCTTTGTTTTAAGACCGCAAATGTGATCTCTGCGGAAAATATGACTTAGTAATTCGTATACAAAGTGTGTTATGCATGCACTTTCAAGTATATATGTGTTGGGGACCTGCGGTGCAACTTGTTTAAGGCATGTCCTTCTTTTGCACCAAAAAAAAGTACAATAGACATACCACATATGCTAGATACAGTATTAAAAAAGTTAGATGTGATTTTAATGGAAGACAAAATGACTAACTTTTACAATACATATAATTTCCGTTGATGTCTAAATATAGGTTCAAACCCAATAGTTGTTGACCTTTCACCCTTTATCTTATAATTAGATCCCAGACTTATTTGGCAAAAATGAGCCTAAAAGGAGGACGATCGAAAGCCCTTCATGTCCAAAGGATCTCTATAGATACTTCACTTGGCACAAAAGTAAGGTCATTATATTCTCAATTTCTCATTCACAAGCAGATACACTTTACTCGTACTCTTTATTACGCTTTGCTTATTGTCTGCCCCGTTTGACTTAAACATCGGAAAGTGTACGACATATTTGTCTTGCATGTCAGCAGGTGAGGAGGTACCATCAAAGAAATTCGAACCACAACATACTCGAACACTACTTTAATCATAACAACTACTTAACAGAAACAATTTCTTAATTCAAAATTCTGAAATTAAATTTTGAGATGACCATAGATTATAAATCGTAATTCATCAGTGGCTACTACTAGTGAAAGTAAAAAGATCAGACATTGAGTTTGTGATGTAGTTTGGACGAAATTTTCCACTAAAATATGTCAACGGTCAAATCTGAACTTCTTGGTTGGCGTTCGCGCCCTATATAAATCAACTTAGTTTGACCTCTCAAGTCTCAGTTACGAACTTATTATATCGCCCCACCAATCCATATTTTTCAGCTACTACATATCTACAATGATAAATCATAAATGCATTCCCATTTCGAATATCATCTTTGATGCTCTCTTTTTTCTTTAACCTACGCCTTTATGTTTTGGTATTTGATACCCCTAATTAGTTCATCCATTTCACTATTATTGGATTATTGCAACGTCATTTTTTGGTACATGAAGTACTTTTTAATAAAAAATATCATATAAATTGTAGAGATACTAGTAAATTAAAAACTTACATGAGACGATGTTATGAATAAATCGCTATATCGATAATAGTTAGAGTTTTATATGATATAGTTAAAGCAAAGTACTATAGAATAGTCAATATTTAAAAGAAAAGTATAAAATAGTCAAAATTTTAAACTAAATTATGAAATCGGTTTTTTCACCTGATACCCCCGAGTTTTCAAAAAATTCACCTGGTACCCTCCATGTTTTCAAAATTCACCAGGTACCCCTCAGTTTCAAACTAATACATCGACATGCCCCTAATGACTAACGGCGGTTAACGCCGTTAGCCTTAAACCTCATTAAACTCTAATTAGCACTAATTAACCTAACTAACCTAACTAAACCCTAACATCTAACTTCTAATCCTACCTTAACCCTAACCCCTAATTTCAAACCCTAACCCTAACCCCACTACCACCCAACCAACACCCCCTCCCCTCCACCCACCTCACCCTACCCCCTCGCAGCCCGCAACCCCCACCGCAACCACCACCCCCCACCGGCCACCCACGGCCCCCCATCCTCCCCCACCCCCGCAACCTCGTCGGCCCCTCCCCCACCCATTCGATTTCTCCTCCCACTCCCTCGCCCCCACACCACCACCACTCTGCGCACCACCGCCCTTCGAACACCGGGAACCCACACCAACAACCCCACCGCAGCCCCCGGCCTCCTCTTTCCCTTCGCTCTCCGGGCTCGATTCCCCTCCCCCGTTTTTTGCTCTGCTTTGTTCTTTGCGGTAGCCCCGCCCACTCGCACCGTTACGCTGTTGCCGTCCCTACTGTCAAGACTCGTCGGTGCTCAATCGCCGCTCTCGGAGCTCGGTTCTCCCCCTTCCCCGCTATGCGTTTCTTCCCTAAAATCGAATGGGTGGGGGAGGGGGTGAGAGGGGCGCTGGGCGGCGCGGGGGGGGGAGGGGGCGTCCCGGGGTGGGGGAGGGGAGAAGGCGTCGCGGGGGTAGGGGAGGGGGGGAGGGAGGCCGCAGCAGGGGGTGGTGGGAGGGGTGTGGGGGGGGTGGTGGGAAAGGTTAGGGTTTAGGGTTAGGGTTAGGGTTTAGGGTTATGGATTAGAGTTAGGATTAGGGGTTAGAGTTAGGATTAGGGGTTAGGGTTAAGGTTAGGATTAGGGATTAATGACTAACGGCGTTAACCGCCGTTAGTCATTAAGGGTATTTGAGTGTATTACAACAAAACTCGGGGGTACCTGGTGAATTTTGAAAACATGGGGGATACCAGGTGAATTTTTTGAAAACTCGGGGGTACTGGGTGAAAAAACCGTTATGAAATAGTTGAAGTCGTCTCTTGCATGAGACGGTCTTAGATAGTCGATGTTAGTAAATTGTGCTATTTGTGAATTTGTTTGAAGGTTCCAAAGTAGAGGTGATCAAATGGGGGTTAGGCCAATTTTTTGTTCCCAAAGCCCATTTATAGGGCCAAATCTGGCCGAGCTAAATTTTGAACTAAAAAAATCATTTTTTGGTTTCCCAAAAACCCGTCCTAAAACCAAAAAATCGGACATGCCCGAAAACCGGACCCAAAAAAGCCCAAACCCGGACATTTTTCGGGTTGAGTGTGGAATCGTTTAGACTTAATTTTGGCATCAAATTGTTCGAGTTTTATTATTCCTCCAAATTTCGTTTCTTTGGTTACAACTTATTATAATAGGTGACTTCTATATACTTCATTATGTACAAATTAGTTGCAACACTCTCGCTACTAGTTTGGAATATGAAAGCTGGTTGGATAGTACTTTATTTGGTAATGGTTTTATCTGTCTTTTTATCACCTAACTCTCTACTTTTTGTCTTTCTCACTTTTACGGTCTTTAAAACTTAAGTCTCCGATCATATTTCAACTGATATGAAATAAAGGAAGTATATTTATTATATTTTGACCATAACTTGTTAAATCGTTAGTTTTTGGTAGTGGTGACTATAAGCTTCTTTTTCTTGATTGAAACAACATATATACACTGATGTGTCGCGCCAGGTTTTCCCGTACCATATGTGTGTTTGTTATTACTCGTTGAGACACTCATGGTCACACACTAAACGTCTACATTAACCATGTTGCTAATATATATTATGTTGATTGATGTGAAATTTGTTATAAGAGAAACATAAAAGGCTTCAAAAATAGGGAATAATAATTATTTTAAGGATCTCTAAACATGCATACTTTTTTAGCAAATTTGTTCATTTAGTATCTTATCAAATAAAACCTACGATAAAATGGGTTATACAAGTTATTTGTTTAAACTAATAGTCGGCTGGGGTTGAATTTTCCAACCCATCTACTAAATAGGCTTATAACACAACCTATAAACCAGAAGTCCCGACGTACTTAAAATGATACCAAGGGCATGTTCTCCCCAACATATTTTCATTTCAGTTCAGTTTAGTTCAATTCTATTCAGTCCAGTTCAATTCAGTTCAGTTCCTAAATTATTATCATTACTATTAATTAGTCATAATTTAATTCAGTTCAGTTCAATTCAGTTCAGTTTAATTCAGCTCAATTCAGTTCAATTCAATTTAGTTCAGTTCAGTTGTTTTATGGCGAAGAGAACAAGCCCCAAAATAAGGAGAGTGTGGATGTAGTATCTTTTTTATTTTCATAAAGGGGTGTAGTATATTTATATATGATTAATATGAACAATCTGTATCTCCCCACCTACCAATTTAATGTACTCTTTTTATTGCACCACTATCATTTATAGATTACCAAGAAAAAAAAATCTAAACTAGGCCACTATGTAAGTGACAGAAAGACTTTAGGCGATAACAACTTTTTCCCAAAGAATAAATACATGCCATAGTTATTCATAAGTTTCATATAACGAATTGGGTTTGTTCCTCAAAAACTCCCGAATCATTTGCTTTCAAAGATTGAGGAGTGAGAAAATGCATAAAACACAGGAAGAACAAACAGCTTACCCTGATTTCCCATCAGCAAAAAGTGATGAAGATATCATGAAATTACAACAAGTTCATGATTCATCATATGATTACAAAGGTAGGATTCCTCTTCGAGCTTCTACTGGCTCATGGAAAGCCTCCTTCTTCATCATAGGTAAGTCCAAACTTTAATCACTGTTATGTCCAGTCTTTTTTTTCTTCATTTTTTGAGTAATGAAACTTAGTCTCTGGTGTCTGGTCCATGACCCTCCAAGTCAAAAAAAACTCGTCTCTTTACCACTGGACCAAGTTTAGCTTGAAAATTATTAACTAATGTACGTGTTACAATTAATGAAAGACAGATAAAAGAAAATAACAAACAAATTAGATAATACAAGTTCTTACCCTATGCTAGGCCGCTCAAAACGCCTCAATCAATGCACCACAATGAATTATAACCAACTTATTCGTTACTAAAGATTTTAAGTTTTGGTTGAATAATTTGACATATATTGTTTATATAATATGCAGCAATTGAATTTAGTGAGAGATTGAGCTACTTTGGAATAGCAACAAATTTGATAACATACATGACAAAAGTGATGCACCAAGACTTAAAAACAGCTGCCAATAGTGTCAATATATGGACCGGGGTTACCACAGTGATGCCTCTTCTTGGTGGGTTTCTTGCGGATGCTTATACTGGTCGCTACTTCATGATTCTCTTCTCTGCAGTCCTTTATGTCCTGGCAAGTCTCAACACTCTAATTCTCTAGATAATTTCCTCAATTATGTTAAAAAGTAGGATTTTTTTGTCAAAAACAACCTTATAAAATATGAAATTTATGAGAAACCACCTTATATAATTTTTTTTGCAAAAACAAACCTCAAACGATTTTTTGCGAGAACAAACCTTAAATGAATTTTTGCGAGAACAAACCTTATGCCTTATTCAGATCATTGATCCAAGGTTCCGACATTCACCATGTTATGTGCAAGGCAAGTGACTTTGCAAACCCAACAAAATCCATGACATGGTGAATGCCGGAACCTTAGATCAATTATCGAAATAAGGTATAAGGTTTGTTCTCACAAGAAAATTTTTGTTTAAGGTTTGTTTTCGCAAAAAAAAATTATATAAGGTAGTTTCTCACAAATTTCATGTTTTATAAGGTGGTTTTTGACAAAAAAATCCTAAAAAGTAATAATAATAAGTTTGAGGATTTTAAGTCGATATTTGTTTAAATTTGGAAATGGAATTAGAATTTGCACATTATGAGTAAATATGTGACGAGGTTGATTTATAATTGATAACTTATTGTGAGATCTCGGCGACTTTTTTCTGCAAGGGTGTTTTTTAAACATGTTGGTACTGTGTTTGGATCCTCTAGAATTCTGAAATAACTCTACAAGGTATAGTTTGAGCAATATCAACCATTGAATAAAAAATCAATGGCTCATATATTATCTTTCCAAAATCCCCTCGATTTTTTCTCATCAAAATCCACCCCCTAATTTTCCTCTCCCACCAATATAAATCCTTGATTTTAAAACGTATGCTTCAAATACAACTCTACGTTGTAGAGTTTTATTAAAACTCTAGAGGATTCGGATTAGTTGGTACTATTCAAGATAAGTAGATTACCAAACTTATTGGAAGATAACTAAGAGAATAAATCTGTAGGATATTATTTGATTCTTTAAAATATATTATCAAGCTTGTGTCTTAGTTATATTCCTATGTCTTCAATTATCTTTAATAGGCACAGTAATGAATTGTTGTAAGTTTGTACTTCAATTATCAATAATGTGAAAAAACATTTAGTAGGTTTATTGGTGATTTAAGACCACTCAAATCAAGTAGGCTTTTTGTAGAAAAGTAAACGGGATTCCATCAAACAAAAGAAATCATTATGAAAGAAAGAAAAAAGGTGAAATAGTGTCTTGATGCTTATTGTAATTTGTAAACCTCAATAATGAAAGTGACAAGCGGGTACTTTAAATCCAATTAAGGGCTATCACAGAACTCCAATCTTCGATCTTCTTTGAACATACTCCTCCTAGTCTTTATTAGTTTACCCTTTCTTTTTTCGCGAGTTTTAGGCACTGATGTTGTGGGACGTAGAAGAAAAAGAAACTATTATTTTATATTAAAGTTGAATGTATGTGTGATAGAAAGTTAGTGGTCCCATTCCAAAAATAGAAACAAAAGAAATGGGTAAACTAATAAGGGACATCCCAAAACAGAATACGGGTAAACTAATAAAGACCGGAGGGAGTACTTCACAAAGATGTCATTATCATAGTTTTGGAATGTGTGTAGGCTAGCAAGTAGCAAGTTGGAGTATCAAAACTTTTTCTTGAAGGGAATTATTTATTGTTGTCATACTTTTGCCAAATGCTTCTTCTTTTTTACCCTTTTTTCCGCTTTTGAACAAAAAAATACTTCATGATTAAAGTTATATTCTACCCAAATTCAGTTCACAAATAACTATAAGTTCAAACAGTCATCAAATTTAACAAGATAGAACACACCCCCAAATACATTTGAGATGGATTTATGTGAGATTGGAACAAAATCACGCATATTTTGGTGTTAATAGAGCTGGCAATCCATAACTCGATTCGATGATCTAATATGAACCTAATTCAAAGTTATTGACAGACCCGAACACAACCTTAACCTAACCAAATTTAACCCAATAAACATATTTATAGTAAATTTAAGTTTTACTCCGTAAGCTATTTTTGCTATTTTTTTAGCATAACTCGAAAATAAACCCAAACCCGACCCATCGACCCGGATTGCCACCCGTAGGTGTTAATATATACCACCTCTATTTTTTAAAAATTTACACAATATGATTTTCATGCTCGCTAAGGTAGAGCTTTGATCATTAATATATTTAATTACAAAACAAGTAAAAATTATAAAAACTTGATATTTGGAAACTATGTTGAGAGGAATCTAGCAAGATGTTACATGGCTATATGTTTCCTTAGGTATAAATCACTAATGATAGTCAAAATGAAGTATGTGAATAGCGCCAAAGTACAAAGTGAGTAGATAAATAAGAAATGGAGTTAGTATTTAGCAATTCTACTTCTGAAAATACGTTTAATATCCAAACATCTCCCTAATTAGTACTCCCCCCTTCTTATCGAAGTTCAACCGGTTCCGATTCGGTCCTGTTCGGTCCTGAACCGATGCACACCCTAATTGCAAATAACATTTCCCTTAATACCCTATTTTATTGCATATTGGCCACTTTACTTCTCTCTCGTCTCATTGTTTATAATAAAAACAAATCAATTGAGTCTAGTTTCTCTTCCTCCTCTCATTGTTTATAATATTGGGACTCATTTTTATCCTTCATAATTTATTCAAAAATTAGATTCTATTAATATGCCTCCAATATCAACCCATATGTACAAGGAATCTCATTCTTTCCTTAATTTATATGCAAGATACCAAGTGAACAATATAAATTTTTTTAATAAAACTCTACAAGTTAGAGTTGTATCTGAACCATATATTTTAAGATCAAGGGTTCATATTGGTGGAAGGAGAATATTAGGGGGTGGATTTTAATGAGAAAAAATAGGGGGGATTTTGGAAAGATAATATATGAGCCATTGATTTTTTATTCAATGGTTGATATTCTTTCAAACTCTACCTTGTAGAGTTATTTTAGAACTCTAGAGAATCCAAACACAAAAAAACACAGGGTGTACATGTAAATGTTTCTATTCTAATACTCTCTTTATCTATTAGCTATAAACTACTTTTTTTTTACACGATTTCCAAGACACATCTATAACTATTATATAGTTAATTATATTTTAATAAATTGAAAGTAAAAAAAATAAATACTTTGAACACATCGAGACGAATCTAATAACATCTCATATATTTTTATGTATTTTTCATTGTATATTGCTAAGAATTTAAAGTCAAAGTTTAACTTAATCTATACAAAAGAAAAGAATAAAGTACATATATCTTCTTACAAATTACTTATACCATCAATCTAGCTAGTATCCTATAATTTTGTAAAGGAGATCTAGTATTCTGTAACATGTAGTATTGCTCATCTTTAATTTGAAAAGAATAACAAATAAACACTGGTTAATTAAGTTTGAACAATGATAACTTTATACTATTATGTGTACAATATCGAAAACACATTGTAAGGAATGGAAAGAATACCCAATTTGAAAACCCTAAAGTGAGGTTGAGGTGGTAGAGTAGTGGCATCGCTTCCCACCTCATATCCCTGAGGTCTAGGGATCAAACCTTATGGGGCTCATTTGAGGATTTCCCCTTATCCCCCTCAAGTGAGTCCCCTTCATCTTACCTTAAAAAAAAAAAATTGAAAACCCTGAAGTAGTATGAGCTTTTCATGAGCTTGTACCGTTGTACGTATCAAATTAGCTGTGTCCTAAGTACAGAGCCGGGGCGAGAATGAGGGAGTAGAAGGGTGGTAAACCTTTTCATCTTCCACCCACATGTTGTGGGTTCGATTCTCATCAGGGGGGTTTGGGGGGCTTTGGGGTAGGTTGTATTTAGGTGCCCTGTGAGAGGGCGTTAATGTAATTTATCTTACCAAATTTTTTTTTTTTAAAAAAAGTACAGAGCCGAGGCTAGGATCTTGGAGGCCCTGTGCACATTCTTGAAAAGGGGCCCTTGAATCTCAACCTTTGTATATATGAACATCAAATTACATGATATCTAGACTAGTATTTTTGAACCATATTCAACACAAAAGCAAACTTATAAACTAGACATATGATGAAATTGAAACACTATAACTAAATAAAAAGAGAGTGATAAGAGTCAAGAGATAGGAAGCACCAGCGTTCCGATATTTTTGCAAAAGAAACTAAACCAACTCTCCTCAAATGATTCTTTGGAGGTATCATCAAATTAAATTAATAAATCTGCAATCTATAAAAATAATAGTTAATTAGTTATATTTACAAGTACAAGTGTACAACTACAAAAGTAATTTCCAAAAGTAATGGTTTTGCCAAAAACAAGTAATAACCAAAGGTATAAAATTGAAAACTAAACAGTAAATAAGAAAGGTACTTCTACGGTTCTACCATGCAATAGATCTATTTGGTGCTGCGCTAGTGGTGTATCTAATACAAATTGCCGATTAATGGTGTATTTGCTGCTGTATAGTAGGCACTTTCAAAAGCGAATGTTGTTGTCGGCAATTTCAAAGAACTTATCAACAGAGTAATTGCGACTACGGTTGCTTTGCTTGGCAATATATCTCTTCAACTTCTCGTGGAAGGGTGTTATTCAATTTCAAAGAATTTATATTTTTGCAAAAAAGAAAAGAGTGAAGTTGATCGAAAATATGAATGGATTTTACAAGGTGGAGTATTAATGGCTATTGTTGAGGGTGAGAGAAACATAGCAGTAAATCTCGAAAGTTGTGACTTGTGAGACTTAACTCTCCCCAAAAATATTTTACCCAGATTCGAACACTTGAACTCGGAAATCTTAGGTCCCTTCACTTACCACTTATCCAAAGCAATCTTTCTGCTTTTATTTTACAGGAATAGGAATATATTCAATCTTTCTGGGGCCCTTATTTTTCGGGGGCCTTGCGCGGTCGCGCACGCTGCGCCGGCTGAGCCCCGCCCCTGCCTAAGTACTCCTTCCATTTTTTTAGTTTACTCACTTCACTTTGGGGGAAAACCAACGAGGAAATACAAAAGTATGAGAGAGGAACTAAAAAGTGAAAGATGAACTAAAAAGTGGGTTAAAATATTAAAAAGTGAATGACATGCATGGGTGGAAAAATAGGTAAAAGCAGATGGGAAATGTTACTAATAATAGAAAGAGCAACAGTGTATAGATTAAAAAGAAACAGACCAAAAAGGAAAGTGTATAGATTAAAAAAAAACGGAGGGAGTAACCAATAGATACATACTCCTCAAAGATTGCCATTATGTGTTGCACCAACCTCATTATTGGGTTATTAACTGCAAATCACTTTGTTGGTTGGTGATTGATATTGCCA
This sequence comes from Beta corolliflora, assembly GCA_947648045.1. Classification (NCBI taxonomy): domain Eukaryota; kingdom Viridiplantae; phylum Streptophyta; class Magnoliopsida; order Caryophyllales; family Amaranthaceae; genus Beta; species Beta corolliflora. Next base: position 112,205 of record CANSZD010001793.1, read on the forward strand.
TTATTGGCACTAGCTTTAAAGCCAGTAGTATACACAGGTTAAATTTTTAGAGCAAAAAGCATGTATACACGTTATTGTTCCCTAAAATTTTCCTATATGTGTTCAGGGATTAGGTCTCTTTACCATGACGCAATATATTACAAGCCTCAAGCCCTGCAAAACAACCCCAAATTCATGCGACCATGCTAGCAAGGTCCACGAGGTAGTGTTCTTCGTAGCGGCGTACCTCGTGGCCCTTGCAACGGGGGGTTATAAACCCTGCTTAGAGAGCTTTGGGGCGGACCAATTCGATGATGATCATTCGAAAGAAAGGAAGCAAAAAATGTCATTTTTCAATTGGTGGAACATTGCACTTTGTAGTGGCCTCTTCGTCGGAGTAACTTTGATAGTTTATGTGCAAGACTACGTAAGTTGGGGCATTGGGTTTTTGATATTAACCATAACAATGGGAATTTCTGTCATTGTATTTGTTCTTGGAAGGCCTTTTACCGTTACAGGAACCCCCATGGAAGCCCCTTAACACCACTCTTAAGAGTTGTCGTTGCTGCTGTGGTAAAGAGAAATATGCCTTGTCCTTCAGATTCCTCCTTGTTGTATGAAATTCCTAATTCAGCGAAGCTCCAAGGAAGGCTTTTAAGTCACACAAATAGACTCAGGTAAATGGAGACAAGATGGTCTTTCCTTTCTTTATACATGCAATTTTTCTTAATTTTCTTATTTTTTGTAATTTGCTGCGTAAAATCCTAGATCCCTCTCATCTACTACCCTTATTGGTATATATGACTTTTGACATATAACCACCCACTACCCATCAAAGTCATACCTCCGTGCTGTTTGCAGTGGCGGATCCAAAGTAACATATTAATGGGTGCAAAAATATACAAATTTTGACTGAAAAATACTACATATTAAAATTTAGGGTAGCTCCGCCCCTGGCTGTTTGCTGCCGTATTTACCGTACACCGGCACACCGCCCGTATTTATGTTGTATTTTTTTTCTTCTTTTTCCCTCATTTACTTCTTCTTCCTCCATAAGCACCCCCACTCCAAATACGGGCGGTGTTTAGTAAATATAGGCAGTAATAGCAGGACCCAAGTCATACGCATATGTGTTTGCTCCAAATAGGGTGGATGGGGTGCAGAATTACCCACATCATGTCATCCCTATTCCCTACAACTACATTTTAGAAAAGACTGCATCACAAAATAATCATAATGTGTTGGTTTATATATATGTATGTACTGCAGATTTTTTGATAAAGCTGCTGTAATTGAAGAACATGAATATAATGGGGTAGCTTTGAAACAACAAAGTCCGTGGAGGCTAGCAACCGTGACACAAGTAGAAGAACTGAAGCTTATAATAACCATGATTCCCATATGGTTAACTTGCTTAGTGTTTGGAATTGGCATTGCTCAAGGCTCCACATTCTTCATCAAACAAGGGAGCGCAATGGATCGAAGAATCTTCAAACACTTTGAAATCCCAGCTGCTTCTGTGTACACTCTTACATCCGTAGGGATGATTGCCTCAGTAGCATTCTACGACAAGATCCTCCTACCATACTTAAGAAGAAGTACAGGCAACGAGCGAGGCATTAACATTCTTACTAGAATAGGTATTGGCATGGTTATCTTGATCATATCAATGATGATCTCGGCGTTGGTGGAGAGAGCAAGATTAAAGGCGTCGTTACAAGGGAAAATAATGAATGTGTTTTGGCTCGCGCCTCAGTTCTTGGTCATTGGTATAGGGGATGGGTTTTCCCTAGTAGGAATGCAAGAGTATTTCTATGACCAAGTTCCTGACTCAATGAGGAGTTTAGGGATGGCGTTTTACCTTAGCACTATAGGCGTTGGGAGTTTTCTTAGTACTTTTTTTATCATAGTGGTGGACTCTATCACAGGGATGAAAGATGGGAAGATATGGATAGGCAAGGATTTGAATCATAGCCGTCTTGATTATTTTTACTGGCTTTTGATGATTATTTTTGTGCTCAATATGTTTGTATTTGTGTTGTTGGTCAAGAATTACAAGTACAAAAATGTTCATAGAAGTGTGGCTGTAGGTGACTCTGGTGAGGATGACAAGAAAGTGATAAGTGTTTAAAACAAATGTAGACATCGTTCAAAAATTACAAGTATATAGTAGTATTAGTATATATATACTTTATATAGAAGAATAATATGCTTGCCTCGTGTTTTCTTATAAATGTCGTGGTTTATATGTTCCCTTGCTTTGGTTTCTAATTTCGTGGAATGATACGGAAATCGTGAATAACAAAGGTAGATTGTTCGAACAAAAAAAGTAACAAAGTAACTAGGATAGTTCTTAGATGCTCAATGATAAAGGCTAAGCCACCACAAGGAACAAACTAAGGGTTTTGATGCGTAAAGGCTAAGCCACCAGCAAGCAAGGGTTGTTTGTGTTTGCACACTTAAGTTTTAACAAAACTCACAAAACTTTTATCATACGTGTATAATGAATTCGTACATCCTAACTATTTATACGCAAAACAAAACCGACTCCTACTATGCTTAGGAGTTAGGACAAATCCCTAAGTCATAAACCTAATCAAATTAGAACTCCTAAACATCACATACTTCTACTCGTTTAGTATGTTGGACATCCTTTAGAGTTCTAAACACCCACTACTCCTAACAATGATAAAACTATAAAGCCATAAAGATAGTTTAGAGTCCTAACAGGACTAGAACTCCATCAAACACACACCAACTTCACACGCCACCTACCAATGTCACACGCCACCTAAGTTGGTTAGCAAACATGCTACCACCTTAGTAGTGAGCCCCATGAAGAGTCCTCTATGCAAGTCAATTGAGCCAAGATCAATGCTGACATTCTTGTGTACAAGAGCTAGTAGATTTGCATCACTTTCTCCCGTATCATCCTCCTCTTCTTCAAAAGCAATTGTCCTCAATTGAGCCATATCATCATCATGAATGTAAGGAGCCAAATCCCCCACATTTATGGTAGAACTCACGTTATAGTCACCAGGCAAGTCAAGTTTGAAGGCATTGTCATTGACCTTCTCAACAATCTTGAAGGGACCATCAGAACGTGGCATGAGCTTGTTTTTGCGAAGGCCAGGAAACCGCTCCTTCCTTAGATGCAACCAAACCAAATCACCAACCTTAAACACATGTTGTGTACGATTCTTGTTGGCCAACTGTTGGTAGCGTGCATTCACCTTTTCAATTCTAGCTTTCACTTGTGCATGAAGCTTGAGCATTGCTTGCGCCTTCTCCTTAGCATCAATGTGATAAACTTCATCAGTAGGGAAAGGAATAAGGTCAATAGGCACCCTGGGATTTGCGCCATACACAACCTCAAATGGTGAATACCTCGTGGCATATGTTGGGGACCTATTGTAAGCAAATTCAGCATAGGCAAGCTTCACATCCCAATCCTTGGTACTCTTGCTAACAAGCCCTCTAAGCAAAGCCCCCAAAGTCCGATTTGTAACTTCGGTTTGCCCATCAATTTGAGGGTGATGTGACGTGCTAAAACATAGCTTAGTACCAAGTAGCTTCCACAAAGTCTTCCAAAAGTAGCTCATAAACTTAGTATCCCTATCACTCACAATAGTTTTAGGCACACCATGGAGACGAATTATCTCCTTACAATATAAATCAGCCACCTTAGAAGCATCATCAGTTTTATGACAAGCAATAAAATGTGCCATTTTAGAAAATCTATCAATGACAACCATTATAGAATCCTTGCCCCTTTGTGTTCTAGGCAATCCCACAACAAAATCCATAGCAACATCATCCCAAGGACAATTGGGAACAGGTAAAGGAGTGTACATACCTTGATGGAAAGTGCTTTTGGACTTTTGACATGTAGCACATCTGGATATAACCCCTTGAACATCGCCTTGCATCTTTGGCCAATAAAAATGCTCTTGAAGAATAGCCAAAGTCTTGTTCATACCAAAGTGACCAGCAAGTCCTCCACCATGAGCTTCTCTCACGAGTAACTACCTAATAGAACAAGAAGGGATGCATAAACGATCTCCCTTGAAAAGAAAACCATCATGCACCACATAAGAACCGTGGGCTCCCTTGGAACATGCCCCTAAAATCGCACCAAATTTCTCATCCACCTTATAGTACTCTTTCACCATTTCAAACCCAAGTAGGCGTGTACTCAACACCCCAAGTAATGAATGGCGCCGTGACAAAGCATCTGCCACCACATTAGCTTTACCTTCTTTGTATTTTGATGAGAAATTGAAAGATTGCAAAAACTCAACCCATTTAGCATGTCTCGGATTTAGTTTTTGCTGCCCATGTATATACTTCAATGCCTCATGATCAGAATGAAGCACAAAATGACTTGGACGAAGGTAATGACTCCAATGATCAAGTGCACGAACAAGTGCATAAAATTCCTTGTCATATGTAGAGTAATTGAGTTTAGCACCACCCAATTTCTCACTAAAATATGCAATGGGACGTTTCTTTTGAATGAGGACGGCCCCTATACCAACCCCACTAGCATCACACTCTACTTCAAAAGGTTGTGAAAAATCCGGTAATGCTAGAATGGGTGTATGACACAACAAGTCCTTGATGCTCTCAAAGGCACGGTGGGCTGCCTTAGTCCATGCAAATTTTCCTTGCTTGATACATTCAGTCATAGGAGCTACGACACTACTAAAATTGCGCACAAATCTTCTATAAAAAGAAGCCAAACCATGAAAAGAACGTACCTCCGAAATTGTAGTGGGAATAGGCCAACTCTTGATTGCCTCAACTTTCGAAGGATCAACTGAAACGCCATCTTTAGAAACGATGTAGCCCAAGAATGTAACACTAGGAACTAGAAAATAGCACTTTTCTAACTTCCCATATAGCTTTTGTGCACGTAACACCTCAAAAACCTCCCGAAGATGCGTGAGATGCTCCACCACACTCCTACTATATACAAGGATGTCATCAAGATAAACCACCACACACCTCCCTAAGAATGGTTTTAACACCTCATTCATCAACCTCATGAAAGTACTAGGTGCATTAGTAAGTCCAAATGGCATGACAAGCCACTCATATAACCCCATCTTAGTCTTGAAGGCGGTCTTCCACTCATCTCCTTCTCGCATTCTTATTTGATGATAACCACTCCTCAAATCAATCTTGGAGAAAATAGTAGAACCGTGCAACTCATCCAATAAGTCATCCAATCTAGGAATGGGAAATCTATACTTCACAGTAATGTTATTTACAGCCCTACTATCAATGCACATACGCCAAGTACCATCTTTCTTAGGCACCAACAAAGTAGGGACTGCACATGGGCTCATACTCTCTCTAACATAACCCCTAGCCATCAACTCCTCAATTTGTCGTTGTAACTCTTGTGTCTCCTGAGGATTGCACCTATAAGCAGCTTTGTTAGGAAGTGACGCCCCTGGAACAAGGTCAATCTGATGTTCTATGCCTCGAATTGGGGGTAAACCTGGGGGTAGGTCTTGAGGGAACACGTCCATGTACTCGTCAAGTACTTGCTCTAAATCTTTAGGTATCTCGTACCCTTGCTGTCCCCCTTCAACTTCCTTGGCAACCAACACAAAACCCGTACCTTCTCCTTCTAACTCCCTCTCAATCTCCTTAGCACTCACCAAGAATGACCCCTTAGATATAGGAGCGGATGTTAAAGGTTTTAGTGCAGTCCTTTTACCTCCCAACGTGACAATACACACATTTGATCGCCCATCATACTTCACAAAACGGTCATATTGCCATGGTCTCCCTAACAAGATATGGCAAGCATCCATATTGCATACATCACACAAAACATCGTCCTTAAACTTGCCAATTTCAAACGTTATTAAGGCTTGTTTGGTAACTTTTATTCCATTGTCATTACTAAGCCAGTTGAGTTTATAAGGACGTGGATGATTAGAAGTAGGCCATTTTAACTTGTCAATTAAGGTTGTAGACACTACATTAGCACAACTACCATTATCAATAATGAGATCACATACCCTTTGCTTCACTAAACAGCGAGTGAAGAAGATCTTGTCCCTTTGCGTGTCATCCAAAGGTGCTGGTTGTGTATGCAATGTGCGTCGAACAATTAGTTGGTGGCCTCCCATAACCGGTTCTTCCTCTGAATCTACCTCATACTCATCCTCCATAGCACGCTCTTTAGATTGATCACTATCAACCTCCTCTTCTTCAACGTGACCCTTGGCATAGTCTTCGTCTATTTCTTGTATGTCTCTTAAGGTCATGACCCGATTGTTGGGACAATCCTTCAAGATGTGGCCATACCCCTTGCACTTGAAACAAATTCGCCTCTCCTCATTAGCCATGGGCGTAGGAGCCTTCCCTTTGTCTCCCTTGAATTTATCAACTTTTGGGGTGAACTTCGAACCACTAGCTTCACCCTTTGTGTTCCCTACGGTTTTATCAATGTTCTTCACAAACGGTTTAAAGCTTGAATTTTTCTTGGCCTTGACATACTTTTCAGCCCTCAAAGCCACTTGAACCACCTCCTCAAAGCTCCAATAAGGTTGTAGATCCACCTTCTTCGCAATTTGCTTATCCAACCCCGAAATAAATCGAGCTATCTTGTGCTCGGCTTTCTCCTCGACACCACAAAGCATGTTAATCTTTTCAAACTCAGCTACATATTCCTCGACACTCAATGCGTTTTGTCGAAGTACTTGCAACCTTCGATACATGTCTTGTGAAAAATCAGCCGGAAGAAAGCGTTTTTTCATCCTCACTTGTAACTTCTCCCATGAACGTAGGCTAGGTTTGCCATCTTTCCTCCTTTTAGCCTTCAAGTTCTCATACCACAAACTTGCATAACCCGTTAATTTAAGGACAACCACCTTAAATCGCTTGGCATCATCATAGTCTTTGTAATCAAAGACTCGTTCCATCCTTTGCAACCATTCTAAGAATTTTTCGGGCTTCATGTTCCCATCAAACTCGGGCATGTCGAGCCTTAAGCCCCTATCATCGTCTCTTGGCTGTCTCCTTGGCCGAGGGTTAAACTCTTCTTCTTCTGAACTAGAACCGTGTTGATTAGTTCTAGGACTCCTAACAGGACTAGGAGTATTCCTTCGTTGGTTCCCACCTTAGTAATCGCATAATTTCATCCATGCGTTGGGTGAGATCCTCTATTTGCCTATCCCTACGTAAGTCTTTGGCTTGTTCTAGTGTAAGACCCCTAGGAACTCGACCCTCCACGTCTCCTTGTTCCTCCTCCATAGTAAAATTCGACCAGTATTTGGATTAACGGATGAAACTTGAGCACCAAGTAACGGACGAACTAGTGTGTATGATTCAAGTCTTGAACGTTTTCAACGATCTTGAAGTAATTTTTTTCACCACTCCACAAATTTAATCAATCGCCTTTGATGAAACTTTGTGAAAAATTAAAAATCTTGGGAAAAAGATTTGATCTTGAAGAGTTTCTTGAAGATCAACTACTCCTCCTTAGGCGAACAAAAACCGGAAAAAAAATCGAACCTTGCGTGGATGAATGTGGTTGAATGGCTGCGTTTTTATGATGTGATGATGGTGAATGGATGTAACCAAAGCTCTTGATACCAGATGATATATTTAATCTAAGTAAGATCAAATAATGAAGCGGAAATCGTGAATAACAAAGGTAGATTGTTCGAACAAAAAAAGTAACAAAGTAACTAGGATAGTTCTTAGATGCTCAATGATAAAGGCTAAGCCACCACAAGGAACAAACTAAGGGTTTTGATGCGTAAAGGCTAAGCCACCAGCAAGCAAGGGTTGTTTGTGTTTGCACACTTAAGTTTTAACAAAACTCACAAAACTTTTATCATACGTGTATAATGAATTCGTACATCCTAACTATTTATACGCAAAACAAAACCGACTCCTACTATGCTTAGGACAAATCCCTAAGTCATAAACCTAATCAAACTAGAACTCCTAAACATCACATACTTCTACTCGTTTAGTATGTTGGACATCCTTTAGAGTTCTAAACACCCACTACTCCTAACAATGATAAAACTATAAAGCCATAAAGATAGTTTAGAGTCCTAACAGGACTAGAACTCCATCAAACACACACCAACTTCACACGCCACCTACCAATGTCACACGCCACCTAAGTTGGTTAGCAAACATGCTACCACCTTAGTAGTGAGCCCCATGAAGAGTCCTCTATGCAAGTCAATTGAGCCAAGATCAATGCTGACATTCTTGTGTACAAGAGCTAGTAGATTTGCATCACTTTCTCCCGTATCATGGAATTACATCCTCGTCCGATCCATAGAGAAGAATTCATGACTACAAGTTTAATTATCCCTGCTTATAACATGCATCATGCTTTCAAAAGTATAGACATGAACTTAAAGTATATGAATATGTAGCTTATAATAGAGCAAATACATCGATCAAAAGAATATATGTACTAGCTAGTATGATAAACGAACGTGCAAATATAATAAAAATGATATTAATTGATAGCATATTGCATATTGTACCTTCAGAGATATATGCTTCCTCCCTAGTTATACTACATGCATATGGGGAGAGCAATAGAATCAAGGAGGATAAAATGGGAAAGGAACCATACAAATTCACGTACTCACGAAAATGAAGATAAAAGAAAAACGGATTATTAAGAGTAGAATTAAGTATTTAAAGTACCTTATCATTCCACTTATTTAAGTATTTAAAGTACCTGATCATTCCACTTATTTGATGGGAAGAAAGATAAAAATAAAATATCTCGAAATAGATATTAGTATGTAGCAATAATTAATATGAAACTTCCTTTAAGAAAATGTAGCAATAAATATAGACAGAAAAGTATAATCTAAAAATTTATACCATATGTTTCATGTTCGTGTCGTGAAAGTCAGAGTTTACTAGATGCTCAGTTACTTTTTTTATTCTTACACATTACTAACATATGATAGGCATCACATATCGTTATCAAAGGTTTGAATATATACTCAGCGGATTAGATTATAGTTTACTCCGCCAGTATCATATCAAACCACTACTTGATACCATATTTTCTGCATTAAAGATGGAGAAGAGGGAGATACATGAAACAGAGAGAGAAAGAGCTGATCCTGAAATATGGTCAAGGAAAAATGATGAAGAAGATGTCATGAACTTACAAGTTCATGACTCGTCATTAGATTACAAAGGAAATATTCCTCTTCGAAACTCTACTGGTTCATGGAAAGCCTCTTACTTCATAATAGGTAAGCTTTTCATTGATAATAATTAATACTACTAGTAAGTACGAGTACGACCAACCAGTGTTTAAATCAGCGTGACATGAGGAAGTTGTTCTAGCTTACACAAAAGTCTCATGTTCATGGCTCGACCAAGCTCGAATCGAGACTTTTTGGTGTCTAGGTAGTAAATTTTGGATTATCAAATGGTCTAATAAGTTACTAACAAGTAATTAAAGAACAATTCCATCCATTTTCTCTGAGAATGAGGGAGTGGAGGGTGGTAAGCCCTTTTATCTTTCACCCACATGTTGTGGGTTCGATTCTCATCAGGGGGGTTTGAGGGCTTTGGGGTAGGTTGTATTTAGGTGCCCTGTGAGAGAGCGTTAATGTAATTTATCTTACTAAATTTTTTTTAAAAAATTCCATCCATTTTCTCAAAAAAGTAAAATAAAAATAATAACAATAAAAATTCTCTTAAGTAAATCCACAATCCAAAATTAGTTAGCACCAAAAAAAAATTGAAAAGTAGTTGTCTTGTGGTATTAACTTGACCTTTCTTCCCCTCAAAAAAGAAAAAACTTGACCTTTCTTTGAATTTAAAAAAACAGTTCCTCTTCTTAACTAAATTTAAGAAATAGCATATTGAATGATCCAATGATCGATGAATCAGTATCGTTTAGGAAAAAGTAACAATAAAATCAAATAGACTATTATATGACTATTAATTAATTTCAAAAGGCGCATTTTTTATACTCCCTCTGTTCTATATTGATGTTCCTAGTTTAACTTGTATATTTGCCAAAGCACATTTTTTACTATTAAAATTTGATAATAATACTATCATACTCATTAAGGCGAATCAAATAAGACTCCATGTGTTTTTTCTTATATATTGGAAAAAAGTTCAAAATTCTATGTAATTCTAAATAGTGCCAAGATTGTAAGTAGAAACACCAATAAGGAGCGGAGGAGATATTGATTTTCAAATCCTAATATTGGTTGAAATAATGATATGCAGCAATTGAGTTCAGCGAGAGGCTGACTTACTTTGGAATAGGAGCAAATATGATAACATATATGACCAAAGTGATGCACCAAAACTTGGAAACAGCAGCCAAAAGTGTAAATGTATGGGTTGGGTTCACCACTGTGATGCCTTTGCTTGGTGGGTTCATTGCGGATGCTTACACTGGTCGCTTCTTCATGATTTTGTTCTCTGCAATCCTCTATGTATTGGCAAGTCAAACCCGCCTACTCTCCAAAACTTTATGAAATACTTCTTTCCTTTTTTAGTTGTAACATTTACCTGTTGACTGTTTAGATTCTAAAAAAAGTTCTTTTGTCACTGATATGATATACTACATGTACGTAGAATAAAATTAGTATGGTACTTGTTATGTTTCTCACAAAGTAGTTCAACATGACGACTTGAAAAAATACAATAGGATGGTACTTGTTAGGTTTCTCATAAACGAGTCCAAATCTTTTATGTTATTTTTTTGTACCATTATATGTGCCACTCAATATTATTGGTTCACGTCATTAGATTTAAACAAACTTCATTCTTATTTTAAAAAAAAATAAGGCAAAGAATAATTGACATCAAACCATAAGATTGAGTGTCACATACAATGGTACAAGTAAACGAGACACAAGATTTTTTTCCCTCATGAATCCGGGCCGAGTGAAACTTAGTTAATAGTACTAAAACTGATGTGGTTTGCTGGCTTAGATTTAATCATATATGTGAGGAGCTCTATGTTTCTTCCTTTATTTTCAGGGTTTAGGTGTCTTCATGATGACACAATACATCCCAAGCCTTAAACCTTGCGGTACAACCTCAAACTCATGCCAACATGTGAACAACATCCACGAGGTGATGTTCTTCATAGCAGCCTACCTCATTGCCTTAGCAACAGGTGGTTACAAGCCATGCTTAGAAAGCTTTGGGGCGGACCAATTCGATGACAACCATTCAGAAGAAAGGAAGCAAAAGATGTCCTTCTTCAACTGGTGGAACATTGCCCTTTGTAGCGGCCTCTTCTTAGGGGCGACTTTAATCGTGTATTTGCAGGTTTATGTAAGTTGGGGTCTTGGATATGTGATCTTAACCATAAGTATGGGGATAAGTCATAAGTGTCTTGGTATTCATTCTTGGAAGGCCTCGTTATCGTTACAAGACCGCCTTTGGAAGCCCTTTGACACCATTGTTGCGTGTCTTGGTCGCGGCTGTGGCCAAGAGAAATCTACATTGTCCTTCGCCTTCGTTCTTATATGAGGCTCCTAATACAGGGGAGTTTCAAGGACGACGTTTGGGTCATACTAATAGGCTAAGGTAAATGTTATTGTATGATGTATCCCCCATATTATATGCGTGTACTATTAAATGTGAGTTGTTTCTCATTAGTAAACATTCATGCTCTATTCAATAAAACTTTTCTATTAAATTGGACCTAATTGAATCTTATTGGACTTAATTTGTACAATAATATTCGGATCATATATTGACCTAAACTCCAAAAGGCAGACCTATTGGATTAAACTTGGGCAGAATCTAACTCTAAGATCAAACTTAGACTTTAACCAATGCAAAGTTCAAGATCATTTGCATTTTATCTTTTCTTACTAATATGCTAAGCATTATTCTCTGTTTTCGCACTACTAATCATGTTAAAGATTTGCTCAGCATTTGATTGTACAACTACATATGGAAAAAGATTGTTTCAAATCACAATATTCTCGTATATATCTACTGCAGATTTCTTGACAAAGCTGCTATAATCGAAGATCAAGAAAGTACTGAAGCATATATGGAACAAAGTCCATGGAAGCTAGCAACCGTGACACAAGTAGAAGAATTAAAGCTCATAATAAGCATGGCTCCCTTATGGCTAACTTCCTTGGCAATTGGCATAGGCGGCGCGCAAGGCGTTACGTTCTTCATCAAGCAAGGGAGCGCAATGAATCGAAAAGTCTTCAAACACTTTGAAATGCCAGCAGCTTTTATGGCCACCTTAACGGCCCTAGGGATGATTGCTACAATCGCCTTCTACGACAAGGTCCTCCTCCCGTACTTAAGGCGAGCCACGGGCAAAGAGAGAGGCATTAGCATCCTTACAAGGATAGGTATTGGCGAGGTTATCTTGATCATATCAATGATGATCTCAGCAATAGTGGAGAGAATAAGGTTAAAGGAATCACTACAAGGGAAGATGATGAATGTGTTTTGGCTAGCACCTCAATACTTGATCCTTGGTATAGGAGATGGGTTTTCCTTGGTAGGATTGCAAGAGTATTTCTATGAACAAGTTCCTGACTCTATGAGGAGTTTAGGAATGGCATTTTACCTTAGTGTTATTGGTGTTGGGAGCATGGGGAGCCATAGTGTAACAAGGGGTAGCACTTGCTACCCCTGTTTTTTTTTTGAAAAAAAAGAGAGAAGAACAGTGAGAGAGAAAGCGTGTAATGAGTGACCAAGCCAATCTCTAATCCTTTCTGTTTCTCTCTCCTCTTTTCCTCCTCTCTCTCTCTCTTTCTCCTACTTCCACAATTCCAATCTGCAAGCAGACCTATAAAGATCAAAACTTTGGTGAGTTGGAGGATTTGGGGATTATCGGTCTTCACAAAATTGGCTCCTAAATTAAGAAGGCATTAAGGGTTTTATTTCAACCTTACCATTGATGAAGCTTCGCTAATAATGAGGGAAACAATGATAGCTCATTGAGATGGGAATGATATGATTGGCTTAAGATTTCAATGATTTGAAAACGAGTAAGGGGAGAATAGAGAGCTCTAGATATTTGTCAACATATTTGATTGATTTTATTTGCGCTTGTGGAAGTTGTAAAGTTGTAATGTGGCCTGATGGCTGATGCTATGTTGTGGTTTCTTTCTATTTGTTCTTCTCTTAAAATAATAGTTCATTAATGCAATCTTGGGTTTACTTGGTGTTTGTATATTGGTGAAGAGAATTTATGGATTTATAAATTAATGGTTAATGAATTGTTATTATATTGTTAATTGTATAAATTTTTAGTGAATTTTAATTGGTAGCGAGCATTAGCAAATGTGTATTGGAGAAATTGGAAATCTATTAGGGGACGGAGGGAGTATAATTCTGTGAATTGTTAGTAATGAATTTTTAGTGCATTGTAATTGCGTGAATTGTAAATTGAATGAATTGTTAGTGAGCTATAATTTGTGTGAATTGTCATTCGTTACTTGTTAGTGAGCTATAGTTTGTGTGAGTTATTGTTTATTACTTGTTAGTGAACTAAAATTTGTGCAAATTATTAGTGACTTATCTTGAGAAAGATTTATTTTCGGATGTAAAAGTTGATCGATATTAAATCGTTCCAAAATATCCAAATATTTTTTATTATTCAATAGTTCCGTAAAATTACGCTACCCTCGGCTAAATCCTAGATCCGCTCCTGGTTGGGAGTTTCCTTAGTAGTCTCTTAATAACTATTGTGGACAATATAACAGGGATAGATGGAAATAAGAAATGGATAGGTAAGGATTTAAACCATAGTCATCTTGATTATTTTTACTGGTTATTAGTGGTCATGTTCATAGCAAATTTGTGTGTTTTTGTGTTGTTGGCCAAGAATTATAGTTACAAAATAGTCAAATAAGTGCTTTGATAGAAGATTCTTGTGATTTTATAAGGAACTGGACTTGGCTAGTGTTTCAATAGAGGAATATAGATGATGTTGCACTTAAATGTTTGATCACATTTCTATAACTTTAATAATATTCGATTTCTACAAGAATCTACTTTGAACTTTTCTTATAGATATACTAATTATTAGAAGATGTTGTCATTCACAAGTTGTTTACATATTTTATTCTTCACTTAACAATAAAATGATAGATTGGCAATGTTAAATACAAGAAACATAATTTGTTTTGAGAAAAGTATATGTGTACGAGGATTTGACAATCCATGAAAGCAAGAATTTTGGTTTTATGTTGTACTTTTTGTTTTGAGGTGATTTCATATGCTATACTTCAACCATCATGGATGAATCATGAATCACTTAAACTTAATATATAGTTTCTATTGTAAATAAAGGTGTTAATAAGTACTAACTCTAATTCTTTGTAATCTACACAGTTTTGATCATTAATATCTTTAATTATGTACAATTAAAAATAATAAAAAATTGATATTTGGAAAATATATGTTGAGGCGAATTTAACAAAATACCATATAACTATATAATTTCTTATGTATAAATCACAAACGATAATAAAATATCTTAGGCTTGGCTGGCTCATTTGGTTAGGGGTACGAATCCCACCAAGTGATGGGTAACTTGGAGAAAAAAATCCCCTTACTATTCCCCCCCTACTATATGTATAATATTGAAGTACAAAATGTGTAGATTAATAAAGAAATTGAGGTGTACACTGGAATTCCCTCGTAGGACAAGTTTGATACCACAACTATATTATTCGCATCTATTTCTCTTATAATTCCATGACTTTCAGCATTAGCTAGTCTTCAGAATTGCATGTTTAATTTGATACCACAACTTTATTATATATTCATATCTTTTTCCGTGAATTCCCTCGACAGCCCATCATCTACAGTCTACACACACTCACACATACATATATGCTTCAGACAGGTTCCAAAACTTGTTACCACATTAAGGTATTAAAATAGTAGTGCAGCTTTTCAAAAGAAAAGTGTAAAGAGTAATTTGAAACGGATGGAAACTTGAAAATAAAAAAAATTATTTTAGGACAAAATGAGTGATTTTTACTAATTATTAATTAACCAAATATATTAATGGCCAAAGTTGTGCGTTAAAATGTAGAAGTCAAGGTGGAACAACTAAAAAATGAAGGGGGTGTTACTTATATCAGAATTGTTATAGTTAGTCATAAACGATTTTTTTTTTCTTTTTATATTGCACTGAATAAAAAACTTGAATATATCATGTAATCGACCTACAGATGAGTAAACAATTTCCAATATAAATACAAGTATAGTTATGTATTCCTTTGACTGTTCAATATATAAATTAATGGAGAATACTATCATTGCCAAAGCATCCCAAAACATTAAGTCAAGAATCTAATCTTTCATAATATTCGCTTTGCAAATCCACTCAAGATTAATAAAGTGGAAGGGCTTTGAAGTTGGGCCGCATAAGTAAATAGAGAATCCTTGATGACACTGATGAGCGACATTTGTTTTTTTTCTACCAGAAGAAAAAGGATTTCATTTATAAGGGATAGTCAAACGGCACTTACAATCAATATATTTCTGAATAATCGAAAATTCTAAAACAAGTACATAACACCTTAGAACTAGATACATAGCAGATTCGATTAAAAATAGCCTTAATAAAAAACTTCATCCGAAGCAATACAATCTGTGAGTTCGCTCTGATTCGGCTTAACTTCCACTGATGCATAGTCGTTTAGGTGAAAATACTTCTGTGGTCTTCTAGATTCTTACAGTGAATAGAGATTGTTCGATCTTCCTCCTTCATCAGACGAACTAAAAAAGAAATTGAATACACTAGAATAAATACTATCTTAAGGATGGGATATACTTATTGGAAGCAATTAAAAGAGTTTTTGGGGCTTACCACCGGTAAGAACACCAGTGGAAGCCCCTACAAAGATTCACAATTGAGGCCAAGAAGAAAATAGATGAAAGAGAAAGAGAAAGAAGGGTAAAGAATGAAGGAAAGACCTTCAAAAAAGCAGAAAAAACCTAGCGATGGAGGCTAGGAAAAAACCCTCCCAAGGAGAAACCCTAGAGGAAACGAAAAAACTCTCTCAAGGGGAGAGGGAAATTCAACTGATGAGCAACATTTGTTAAATAGAGAAGATGGAGATATAATGCTCAGAATCTAACATTTCTATTAACCCTTGATATCTTATTAAATGCCTCATATGATAAACCTTGCCAAGCTCCAAAAGTACACTCATTTGGTTGTATGTAGTTTTGTAACTTCCCAGAAAATTTCAATGCCAAGGAAATTTATTTCAAAGGGCCGGGATGTCTCAAAAGTTGTTTGGTTAAATATGAGAAGTAGAAATTCTCATGGAATATTTCATTTACCGGGGGATTAGGTACTTTGAGTGTGTCTAATTCATCCATTTTGTGTTCAGTATAACGAACTTTCCATGAATTTCCATCAAATGTGACTTATCATGTTAATATATATCAACCAAACAGTTATCCAATTTTTTACTTCCTATTAATTTCCACCTTTCATGTATTATGTGCTGAACATGAAATTCATAGATCAATAATGAGGAATGCATTACAATTTACAAGTCAAGACGGGGAGACATTGAAAGGCAAGCAGAAATTCTATAGAATCAGATATTTTTGACAAATAATATAAATTTCAAAATCAGGTGGCTACCAACGATGAAACTATCTAATAATATCTTTTTAGAAAGAAGGGGAAAAAAATGCAAAATTTCGGCTAATATTTAATTTTTTATTTCTATTTTTTTTATTTTTTTCTTATTTTTTATTTTTTATATTTTTTATATTTATTTTTTTATATTTTTTTTTTTTTTTTTAAATCTAAACAAATGATTATGAGTTATGACACATAATTTCAGCCACCAACTATCAAAAGTCAAAACAACTTCTAATATATGGCGCATTTATCATGTACATTTATCTAATTTCAGCCAGATTATATGCTGATTTCTCGATCTAACTTAAAAACAAAACGTCACTAAAATAAGTATATACGTGCTGTATGTGAAGCTCCTGATATCAGAAAACTTTAATTTTATGTGCGAGTGGAGATTATAATTGCTTGACCAAGCAACCTAGCTTAGTCTATCTTACAAATAATTGCACCTTAACCAACCTCCATGTCAATCAAGACGTAATAATATCAACTTTGTTACTCTAATTATATCTGAAATATCAATAATTATTTCGATGTTGTACCATATGTACGCCCGAGAAAGACAAAAGTCGTTGATGTTCGTCAATTAATTTTTTCTGATATAGAACTAACATTTTGTTTTTGAGGAGAAAGATTAGCTCATATATTAATTAAGGACAAACCATAATTGTCACAGAAGGGTTAGATGTATAGCGAATTCGATTTATATAGTTTTCCCTACCATTTTATCATCTCAAACCACCACTTAATTCTACATTTTTTGCATTAAAGATGAATACGAGAGAAATTCATGAATCAAAGAGTGAAATTAAAAGAAGTATTAATCCCCGTAGTATGGATTGCTCTCTTGAGATGTATGACATTATTACTTAATAGTTAAATTAATCCCCGTAGTATGGATTGCTCTCTTGAGATGTATGACATTATTACTTAATAGTTAAATGCGCTACCCTTTTTCACCGAAAAAAAAAAAGAGTGAAATTAGATTGAATCAAAAAAAAAAAGAGTGAAATTAGACCTAACCCTGAAATCCCGTCAAGAAATGATGATGAAGAAGATGTCATGAATTTAAAAGTTCACGACTCATCATTAGATTACAAAGGAAGGATTTCTCTTCGAACTTCTACTGGCTCATGGAAAGCCTCCTCCTTTATCATAGGTAAGATTCATTAATAACACTAAAGTGCTTGCCTAGAATCTAGATCAACTCCGGCTATCTCGTGTTCGACAGTTCGAATCCTAGCTAGGAACGCAATAGCATTTTTTTTTAGAAAATTATCTCCTTTAATTTGGGGGTTTACCTAGCTCAAATGAAGATCAATTGGTCTTGTAAGATACAATCTACTTTTAGTTTTAAATTAGACAACAGCCCAAGCCAAATATTAAGAAGAGAACATACCATATTTCCTTAATATAGTGACTAGTTTAATCTATTTAGTGACCAGTTTAATTCATTTAGTTCTCACATTCTTTAATCTATTTAGACTCTGGTTGGCAACACATTTAAGTCACCTTAACTGAGTAGGTGCTAAAAGTTTAAGTCACCTAAAATAAATAGTCGTGGTTGGGGTAAAAGTTTAAATAAAATTAAAGCTCAAAGATTGACTGAAATTGAGTTGCTATCAAATATAGCATCTCAATTTAAGGTAGTTACCTTATCAGTTCAGTTCCTTTCAGCTACCTTATCACTTTCAGCTCCATTTCAGCTTATGTTCCCAAACATAGCCTTAGTGACTAATTTAATCCCTTCAATGACTAGTTTAATTCATTTGTTCACATTTTGGGGTTAGTTTATAAAATTGTTCGTTATAGTTCGAGATTCAAAGGGAAACAAAGGGATGAGAAGAGAAGGGACGACTAAGTTGGTGCGAAATGTGTAGGGATAGTGTTAGGTTAGAGTGAGATGAATGGGCTTGTTAGAAGAATGTAGGTTTAGGTTTGTCTAATTTTATGTTAAAGTTAGACCGCCTATTCTAATAATTTGTGAATGAAGATAAGTTGAAATTTACTAAACTTTGGATTATCATATGGTCTTCATAGGACTAAAGTAGCAAGCATTAAGTAAACTTATAATAGTGCGTTTTGGGTGTAACAAATTACACTATAACTTATAGTATAACAACATGTCACATGTGTGAATTAATATTATTGTTTCATGTCATTATAAAACTATTTCATGTCATTATTGCCGTATTTCATATCATTTTTGAGTTGTCTCATATCATTTTTTAAAAATTGTTCATGTCATTTATAAAACTCTTTCATGTCATTATTATTGACTTCTATGTCATTTTTCAGCAAACTTATTATTATTATTATTATTATTATTATTATTATTATTATTATTATTATTATTATTATTATTATTATTATTATTATTTGTTGCTAAAATGCATAAGATTTTTTTGGGAGTCGTCCCACATCAGAAAAATTGAAGATAAAATACCACCTTATAAGTTAGAGGAGTTTCTCCTACTATTATTGATCGGTTTTAGTAACAAAACCTCTTTTTGTGCTTTTAAGTGGACCAAACTCTTCTCTTCGCGTGGACCAAGTTCGCCCAAAGCCTTTAAGCTGAGGGTGCTTCTCTCTAGGTGTCACGTATCATGTCTCCTACTTGTTAACAACCATTTTTTTTAATGGATGTAAGATAAGAACGAAAATGTTTTGAATTTAGTAGCTATATAAAACAATATAGAAACAAGCCTTTATGCAACTACTATTTTTAGTTCCAATTTGTTGCCAACAACAAATTTCTTGTGAATAGCAACCAATTTAATGTATTGCTAGATTGACTTAATCATTTTTGTAAAGTAGCTAGCCTCAATTTCTTGGATCTGGGCACAAAATTTTTGCCTGACATAGGTTACTTTTTGGGTAAAAGTCCAGCTCGACTCATGATCACCTCTATTTTATTTATATCCTCTCTTTTCTACTTAAATATTAAAGTAATATTGTATTAAATAATAAACTCCTAAATTATAATTGTAATATGCATATACGCGTATCATAGTGGCTTATTAGCAATTACCCACGAAAGTTAAATGATAGAATTACCTTTGAACTTTCAAAAGTACCCCTATTTTTTGTACAATCTCAAAATTTCCCTTTCACGATTTTGAAACACTTATATGCGATTTTCTTTATTGGTTGATTATAATGTATCTTAAAACTTTTAATTAACATGTGGTGACCACAATAATTATAAAGATCAATAATAAAAATTTGATCTCGAAATCAATATATCTGATTTTGGTTGAAATAATTATGGTATACATGCAGCAATTGAGTTCAGTGAAAGGCTAACTTACTTCGGAATAGCAACAAATATGATAACATATATGACTAAAGTGATGCACCAAGATTTGGAAACAGCAGCCAACAATGTGAATATATGGGCTGGAGTCACCACTGTAATGCCTCTTTTTGGTGGATTTCTTGCGGATGCTTATTGTTAAATGTGCCTTGATTTCTTGGCGAAGAAGAGAAGGAGAGCTCAGCTCGGACGAGCTAGCCGAGCCCGACCACGAGGGACCAGTCCGGGCGGGCGAGTAATGGGCCCGGGCGGGCGTGCCTCAAGCTCGGGCGGGCTCCAGCTTCATGCCCACTTTCTGCCTCGAAGGCAGATTCACAGGTCAAGACCTGCACCGGGCGGGCTGTTGTTGGGCCCGGGCGGGCGTCCGGCCGGGCAGCTTGCCCTGTTTCGCGATTTCGTGTTTTTAATCCGGATTTTTCCGGATTTAATGTTTTGGCTTTTGGGTCATTTTGTAAACTTAAGGATGTCATATATAAGGCATCCTAAAGTCATTTAGAACCCTAAGATTCAAATTAGCCACAAAAATATAACTCTCTCTCTCTCTCTCTCCTCCTCTCTTTCTTCTTCTCCATTGTAATTCCTCCATTAGAGAGGTTAAAGAAAACTCCAAGGTTCTTGCTTGTGGATGTAGGTCAAGATTGACCGAACCACGTTAAATCTTTGTCTCTCTTTATTGCTTACCTTTCTCACTTAAAGTTTACAACTTTGCATTTATTGTTGAACTTGAAGTTAACTAGCAAACCCTAGGTCCTAGAAATTGAATTCATTGCTAACAATTGGTATCAAGAGCTTTAGGTTTGGGAAGTTTCTAGTTGATTTCTTTGAAGAGTATGTCAACAATGAAGCTTGATATTGAGAAGTTTGATAGGTCCATTAACTTTGGACTATGGCAAGTGAAGATGAAGGCAATCTTGATTCAAAATGGTGTTCACAAGGCTCTAGAGGGCAAGGTGAAGAAGCCTACTACTATGACCGAAGAGAAATGGGAAGAAGTGGATTTAAAGGCCTTATCGGCTATACAACTTTGCCTCTCGAATGAAGTATTGAGGGAAGTTGCTAAGGAGGATTCCGCGGCGGGTCTATGGTTGAAGTTGGAGTCTCTTTACATGGCAAAGAGTGTCACCAACCGACTTCTACTCAAGAGTAGATTGTATGACCTTCGACTTGAGGAAGGTAATTCTCTTAAGTCTCATATTGATGAGTTTTATTCTATTGTGATGGATCTTCAAAATATTGATGTGACTTTGGATGATGAAGATTTGGCTATTTGGTTGTTGTGTTCATTACCATCTTCATACAAGCATTTTAGGGAAACTATCTTGTATGGTATAAATGATTTGAGTATTGATGATGTTAGGGATGCTTTGAAACAAAGGGAGTTGATTGATAATCATTTGACATCTAAATCATCAAACTCTAGTGATGGCTTGTTTGTTAGGGGTAGATCAAATGATGTTGCATCTACTAGTCAAGGTGGTAATGGTGGTAAGAATAGGTGGCGTTCTAAGTCAAAGAAGCTCAATTCTAATAAGCACAAGACTTGTAATTATTGTCATCTAAAGGGGCACATTAAGTCCGAATGCTATAAGTTGAAAAACAAGCAATCGGGGGATAGTAAGCCCGGGAAAGGCAAGGAACCCATGAACTCCGCCGATGTAAGCTATGTTGATTCCGATGGCGAAAGTGGAGATTTGGTTGTTACTCATGATAGGCTCAAGAGCAAGAGTGAATGGATAATGGACTCGGGATGTTCTTTTCATGTGACACCCTACAAAGACATGTTCACCTCATATGAGGAGTATAATGGAGGCACGGTCACCATGGGTAACAATGCAACTTGCAAGGTGATTGGCATAGGGTCCGTGGATATCAAGATGTTTGATGGCACGGTTAGAACATTGTCCAAAGTCCGCCATGTTCCGGAAATGAAGAAGAACTTGATCTCTCTTGGTACTCTTGACAACAATGGGTGTAAGTACATAGCGGAAGGTGGAGTATTGAAGGTTATTAGGGGTGCACTTGTGTTGATGAAGGGCATTAAAAGGGGGAGCTTGTATGTGTTACAAGGTTCCATGGTTAGTGGTTCGGCAAATGTCTCCACCGCCACTATGAGTGACGATGATTCCAAGCTTTGGCATTTGAGGCTTGGTCATATGGGAGAGCAAGGAATGTCTGAACTTTGCAAGCAAGGATTGCTAGATAATGTGAAGCTAGGCAACCTTGACTTTTGTGAGCATTGTGTGTTTGGTAAACACAAGCGGGTTAGCTTCAAGCCCGCAATACACAACACCAAAGGACCTCTTGATTACATCCATTCGGATTTGTGGGGTCCCTCTAGGAAGACTTCTTTGGGTGGTTGTAGTTACTTGCTCACAATAATTGATGATTTCTCTAGGAAGGTGAGGTCGTTCTTTCTCAAGCACAAGGATGGTGTGTTTGATGTGTTTCTTCAATGGAAGACTATGATTGAGAAGAAGACCGACAAGAAGATCAAGGTTTTGAGAACCGACAATGGCCTAGAGTTTGTTGAAAAGAAGTTCACTAAG
Source organism: Beta corolliflora (assembly GCA_947648045.1). NCBI lineage: Eukaryota > Viridiplantae > Streptophyta > Magnoliopsida > Caryophyllales > Amaranthaceae > Beta > Beta corolliflora. Next base: position 134,685 of record CANSZD010001793.1, read on the forward strand.
TATTGTCTTGATGAAGGCATTGTTCGTCATAGAACTTGTGTTGGGAGGCCTCAACAAAACGGTGTTGCGGAGAGGATGAATAGGACTCTCCTAGAGAGGGCAAGATGTATGCTCTCCCAAGCCAAGTTGGGGAAGATCTTTTGGGCCGAAGCGGTTGCAACGGCATGCTATTTGGTGAACCGGTCTCCTCACTCCGCCCTTAACTTTAAATCTCCTCAAGAGGTATGGTTCGGAACTCCTTGTGATTATTCTAATTTGAAAGTGTTTGGTTGTCCGACCTACATTCATGTAAATGAGGATAAACTTAAACCTAGAGCTAGAAAATGTGTATTTGTTGGCTATGGTTTGGGGGTTAAGGGATATAGAGTTTGGTGTGAAAAATCTAGGAGGGTAATAACTTCTAGAGATGTTGTGTTTGATGAATCATATATGATCACTCCGGAGAAGGAGCTTGCTATTTGTAATGATGTAGGTTCATCTCATGACACCGAGGAGAAGGTGGAGCTTGAAAGTGCTTCACATGATGATGCTCTCACTCAAGAGAGGCATGTTGAGGGTTCACCACAAACCCAACGCAAGACACTTGCTAGTGAGAGACAAAGAAGGCAAATCAAGCCTCCTCAAAGATATGTTGAGGAGTGTGACTATGTGCAATATGCTCTCACCGTGGTAAATGAGGTAGAGACTTTTGATGATCCATGCTCCTACAAGGAAGCAATGTCTCTACCCGATTCAAGTAAGTGGTTGATGGCAATGAAGCAAGAGATTGAGTCTTTGCACAAGAACAATACTTGGGAGTTGGTTGTTGCACCTAAGAAAAAGAAGATCGTTGGGTGTAAATGGGTGTACAAGAGAAAAGAGGGTACACCGGATTCGGGAGGTCCCGTCTACAAGGCAAGAGTTGTGGCAAGGGGTTTCACTCAAGTTGAGGGTGTTGATTTTCATGAGTTATTTTCACCGGTTGTGAAGCACTCGTCCATTAGAGTTTTGCTTGCCTTTGTAGCTATGGAATACTTGGAGCTACACCAACTTGATGTTAAGACCACTTTCCTCCATGGGGACTTGGAGGAGGAAATCTACATGAAGCAACCGGAAGGTTTTGAGGTTGAAGGGAAAGAAGAACATGTGTGCTGTTTGGTGAAGTCATTGTATGGGTTGACGCAATCTCCTAGGCAACGGTATAGGCGATTTGATTCGTTTATGTTGGCTCATGAGTTCACAAGAAGCTCCTATGATAGTTGTGTCTACTACAAAGAGCTAGTAAGTGGTTCCTTCATTTACCTTTTGCTTTATGTTGATGATATGTTGGTTGCTTGCAAGCATTTGATTGAGGTCAACAATTTGAAGAAGTTGTTGAGTAGTGAGTTTGATATGAAGAATCTTGGTGAAGCCAAGAAGATACTTGGGATGGAGATTTGGAGAGATCGATCTAAGGGGGCGTTGTACCTTAGCCAAAGGAGGTATATTGAGAAGGTTCTTGAGAGATTCTCAATGAGCAATGCAAAGCCCGTTTCTACTCCTCTCGGTTCTCACTTCAAGCTCTCAAAGGAGCTTTGTCCTCAATCCGAAGAAGAAGAAAGGGCCATGGTGCACATCCCCTATACTAGTACCATTGGGAGTGTGATGTATGCCATGGTATGTTCTAGGCCGGACATTGCTCAAGCGGTGAGCATGGTGAGCCGTTATATGTCAAGGCCCGGGAAAGGGCATTGGGAAGCTTTGAAATGGCTTCTAAGGTACTTGAAGGGTACCTCACACATTTGTTTGGAGTTTGGCCAAGATGCAAATGGTGTGATTGGGTATTGTGATTCGGATTATGGTGGAGACTTGGATGATCGGAAATCAACTTCGGGTTATGTGTTTACCTTGGGAGGTACGGCCGTGAGTTGGCAATCTTCGCTACAAGATGTTGTAGCTCTTTCAACTACGGAAGCGGAGTTCATGGCAATTACCGAGGCATTCAAGGAGGCAAAGTGGCTCAAAGGTTTGGTTGGGGAGATTAGCTCGTGTTCTAAGGAGGTGTCCGTATTTTGTGATAGCCAAAGTGCCATTCACTTGGCTAAGAACCAAAACACGTTCCATAGAAGAACGAAGCATATTGATGTAAAGTACAACTTCATCCGGAATGTCATTGATAAGAAAGAGTTGACATTGATGAAGATTCGTACCGAGGATAACCCATCCGACATGTTGACAAAGCCCTTGCCAACCACTAAGTTCACTTTGTGTGTGAACTTGGTGGGTCTCTCCTCTTGTTTGTTGTAGGCCCCTATGGGGTAGAGCTTTGGAGTTTGATTAGTGTTTTTGGTGTTATTGGAGGTGTTTGGAGAAATTCAAGTCAAGGTGGAGAATTGTTAAATGTGCCTTGATTTCTTGGCGAAGAAGAGAAGGAGAGCTCAGCTCGGACGAGCTAGCCGAGCCCGACCACGAGGGACCAGTCCGGGCGGGCTGCACAGCCCGGGCGGGCGGGCGTGCCTCAAGCTCGGGCGGGCTCCAGCTTCATGCCCACTTTCTGCCTCGAAGGCAGATTCACAGGCCAAGACCCGCACGGGCGGGGCTGTTGTTGGGCCCGGGGCAGTTGTCTGCCGGGCGGGCACACCGGCCGGGCAACTTGCCCCTGTTTCGCGATTTCGTGTTTTTAATCCGGATTTTTCCGGATTTAATGTTTTGGGTTTTGGGTCATTTTGTAAACTTAAGAATGTCATATATAAGGCATCCTAAAGTCATTTAGAACCCTAAGATTCAAATTAGCCACAAAAATATACTCTCTCTCTCTCTCTCCTCCTCTCTTTCTTCTTCTCCATTGTAATTCCTCCATTAGAGAGGTTAAAGAAAACTCCAAGGTTCTTGCTTGTGGATGTAGGTCAAGATTGACCGAACCACGTTAAATCTTTGTCTCTCTTTATTGCTTACCTTTCTCACTTAAAGTTTACAACTTTGCATTTATTGTTGAACTTGAAGTTAACTAGCAAACCCTAGGTCATAAAAATTGCATTTATTGCTAACACTTATATTGGCTGCTACTCTATGATTCTCTTCTCTGCAGTCCTCTATGTCTTGGTAAGTTAAACCACTCTTAAAAGAAAGATTTTGGAGGGGAGGATATGCCGTTCAATCTGACTTGCATGGACCCGGTTCACATTAACATTAGTGTGTACCAGGCTAAAAGTGCGTATCATTTCTAAACAATCTACTATATCACTTAGATCCCCACTATATTATGTAGAAACCCACTATATTATGCAGAAACATACTATATCATGCAGGAACTACATCATTTCTAAACAATTCACTATACCATTCGGAAACCCACTATATCATTCAGAAACTCACTATCACTAGTGGAAAAAAACACAAGGGCTGCGATGCAAGGGCTGCGGTTTATTGCAAAACGCAGCCCTTAAGAGTGAAGGGCTGCGGTTAGCATGAAAACCGCAGCCCTTTAGTAATAAAGGGCTGCGGTTTTGGGCTTAACCGCACCCTTTAGTGAAGGGCTGCGGTTTTGGGCTAACCGCTGACCCTATTGGGCCTTAAGTTCTTTATTATTCTTTGCCCTGACCCCTAATAAACTCCCTCCAATTCTTTCATTCCCTCGCTGCTGAAACACCCCTCTCTCTCTCTCTCCTCCCATTTCATCTCCTCCTCTTCTTCTCCTCAACTCAGGCCTAAAATCTCACAAAAAAAAAAACCGCTCAACTCAGCCCTAATGGCCTAAGCTTCGAACTGACATCGATGTTCGAACTCTTCATCTCTACTCCTTCATCTTCTTCTTCTTCGATGTTCGACATTCAAAAGAGGTCATCAAATGTGCGATTTTTTGGTAGATCTTGGCGGTTGTGCGACATTCAAACCGCGGTTGTTGTCGTTCTTGTTGTTGTTGGTTTGCCGCTGGTGTTGCCGTGGCTCTACTCCTCCTTCCTCTCGCTTGTTGCGCAGATCTTGGCCGGTGGTGGTCTTGGTTCTTTGAATTTTTAGGGCATTTTTTACCGATGAAGAATGTAATCATCTTATCAAATTGGGTAAGGTTTAAGAAAATTTATTGCTTTTAGTGCTTGAATTGGGCATGTCGGTTTGAATTAATTAGCTCAGGCTCCCATTCATCTCACCGTCGTCAAATTGGATGGCTCCTCTTTCGGTCTCTCTCTTCCTCTCTTTTTTTCTTCATTCTTATTTTTTAATGTTGTAATTTGATTTCATTTTGATTTGGAAAATGTGAATACATGTTGATGAATTGGATGATGTTAATGTCTTTTGGATTATTTCGGTGATAATGTTTGCATGTAATAATTTGCAAAATGAGTTATAGTATGATATTATGTTGGGAGTGTGGTGAATCTTGGTGTTTTCTTGATGGTAAGTTTTAGTGTAATCTCGCTCTGATGTGTAATAGTGGGAGTTGTAAAAGTCTGTAATTGGACTTGAGATACTAGGAGAAGTGCTTATGTGATTCTGTTGTTCTAAGTTATTAGATCAGTGCAAGTTCTTTTTCGGTTTGTTTGGTTAATTATAAGACATTTTTGCGGAACTATTGTATGTCGACGCTAATTCAAAAGTATAATTTTGATTTTATTTCCTTTTTCGGCATTTGGTTTTGATTCATATCTTTGGTCCGGAAAATTCAAGATTTAATTGCTTCAATAAATATGGAAGATTATATGCTTACATACTTAAATTCCTCATTTCCGATTGATTCTCTGAAGTGTTTGAAAATTTGTGTTTTCTCTCTGAAATTGAAGGTGTTTTATTGGGTTTGATTCGTTCAAATGAGTCAAATTCGTGTTGTGTTCATTGCGATCTGACTAATTTCAACCTAAATTGATGCATATATGTGTTTTTCAGGCATCTGAAGAGGTTCCTGCAGCGGAGAAGAAACGGTGGACTCTCAATGACTTCGACATCGGAAAACCTCTCGGTAGAGGAAAGTTTGGTCATGTCTACTTGGCGAGAGAGAAGAGAGTATGCAATCTTCTATTTTTGTTCTTTCTTTCGTTTCTTCAAATAGTTTTTTTTTATTAAGTGTATTGTTTCTGTGTTGATTTTGATTCAACATATATTGGCTTCTTTTAACCTAGAGATATATTGTGATCTACATTTAATTCATAGCAGTAATTAATAGAAACAAGGAGAATTAACTTATTTTTAATTTAAATCTACGTTGAACAAACTCATTTCGTTTTACCTTGTGTACTCGTGTGAGATCCTTAACATTCTGCCATGGGTAGGGACACTTGCGATAAAGTACTATTCAAGAGCCAGCTGAAACAGTCTCAAGTGGAGCATCAGATACGGCGAGAAGTTGAAATACAAAGTCATCTTCGTCATCCTAACATACTACGTCTATATGGATACTTCTATGATCAGGTACTGATCTACTTTTATGTAATAAAGTTGCTAATGCAGATGGACATAGTCTCGTGTTTTTGTACGAAGCTGAAATTGTAACCCGTCTTATGTGTGCAGAAACGTGTGTATTTGATACTTGAATATGCGCCCAAAGGGGAGCTGTACAAAGAGCTTCAAAAGTGCAAATTCTTCAGTGAAAAGCGGGCAGCAACTGTAAGTTTCTTTCCAGAATTAAAACTCCGAGGTAGTTTTGGAGGCAAGCAAAGAATGCTAACTAGTCTTTTTGTTCGCATATTTGTTTGGTTGCAGTATATTGCATCATTAGCTAGGGGTTCTCTTCTTGGATTTCAGTTGGCAGAGAGAGACATCATAGTGGCCTGCCTTGACTATAGGTAAGGAGTTTATACATAACCATAAGACATTGATTTATATTGCTGATATGTTTAAAGATCACACTTTTAGTTTATACATTGATTTATATTGCTGATATGTTGATAATGGATATATCTTTCTTACGTGGAAAGTTCATTTGTTAATAGCATGATACTTGGTTATAATGCTTTTCAGGTGCGTTGCGATGCGAGTATACCATGGCTAATATTATTATTGGAGATGGTGTGAAGAAACCAAAGGGAGACAGGTTAGAATTCTTTTTCCGATTATGTTTTAGAAATTAGAACCCTTTTATCCGAAGTTGATTGTTCGAGGATGAACCTTATTTATCCCCCTTTTCCCCTTAGTTGAAGATGATTGTTCGAGGAATTAGTATGGGCATTGTAGCCCCTTTGGGATCATAGTCTTTGGTTTTATTGAATTGTTTTGACCTTGATTGGTTGCTTCATGCATAAAGTTGGTGAATATTAGTTAGTTATTGATTTTTGTGGGATTTCTTGGCCTAATATGCATCAAAGTGGTTATTTTAGGACTTTAATTGCTTGATCCATGGATAATGAAGTGATTATAGCTTGATATTTGTGTGATTTATTGGCCTAATAAGCAATTAAGTGAATGTTTTCATGGTTTTTTGTCCATTGATTCATGCAAAAACATGGTGGTATAATGTAATTGTATGCATTTAGTGTCAAAATATAATTTGACAAACTATTATAATCATCTAAGTTGATTCATTTTTAACTACATTTGGGATAAGAAGAGAACATTCAATTTCAAGTGAAATGGCCTAAAATGGCCTATATTAGCCTATATTTGGTTCTATCTTTCCTTTTTTGTGTATTTTCAATCAAAACAACTTATAATCACATTAAACTAACTATATATATGATGTTTGAGGTGTTTATAACTTAAACTAGCATCAAACTACTCGTATTCATTCAATTTCAAGTGAAATGGCCTAAAATGGCCTATATTAGCCTATATTTGGTTCTATCTTTCCTATTTTGTGTATTTTCAATCAAAACAACTTACAATCACATTAAACTAACTATATATATGATGTTTGAGGTGTTTATAACTTAAACTAGCATCAAACTACTCGTATTCATTCAATTTCAAGTGAAATGGCCTAAAATGGCCTATATTAGCCTATATTTGGTTCTATCTTTCCTTTTTTGTGTATTTTCAATCAAAACAACTTATAATCACATTAAACTAACTATATATATGATGTTTGAGGTGTTTATAACTTAAACTAGCATCAAACTACTCGTATTCATTCAATTTCAAGTCAAATGGCCTAAAATGGCCTATATTAGCCTATATTTGGTTATATCTTTCCTATTTTGTGTATTTTCAATCAAAACAACTTACAATCACATTAAACTAACTATATATATGATGTTTGAGGTGTTTATAACTTAAACTAGCATCAAACTACTCGTATTCATTCAATTTCAAGTGAAATGGCCTAAAATGGCCTATATTAGCCTATATTTGGTTCTATCTTTCCTATTTTGTGTATTTTCAATCAAAACAACTTATAAAAAACATAAGTCTTAAAGATGGTCATTATGAAGAACAACATAAAGAAGTAACTTCTATTATTCTTGGAAAATAGAGTGTATACCTAATTTTTCCATTCATAATTTCGATTAAGGATTGGGGAAATGCATCATTTGCCGAACATAACGGCGAATGATACATTACACCCGAATGGGGAACACGAGCGGGGAACAAATGAAGAAGATCCTCCGAAGCAAGATACCCAAAAATAAGTAACAGGAACCCCACTCTCACCTATTATACCCCTTTTGAATTTGAAATCAAGAAACCTATACCATCTAATCCACTTGTAATAAATTTTGAACTTGACTATGATTGCTAGTTGGCCATGAATTTGGAATAATTAGAAAAAACTTTAGCAATTTCTTGGTGATGTAAAAAAAAACCAAACAACTTGGTAATATCCTGAGCAAAATATCTTATCACACCATTGATAATGGACAACAAGGAGGGGGGATTTTCAATTTTTTGCCGGAGCCCTCCCCCCCTCCCGACCCCCCCTGACCCCCCCCCTCCACGACCCCCTGCGGCCCCTCCCCCTCCCCCTCCACGACCCCCCCGCAGCCCCTCCCCTCCCCGACCCCCTGCAGCCCCTCCCCCCCTCCCTCACCGACCTCCCCCTCCCTCCACGACCCCCTACGGCCCTCCCCCCTCCCTCACTAACCTCCCCCTCCCCTCCCCGACCCCCTACGGCCCCTCCCCCCTCCCCGACCCCCCCGCAAAGCCCCGACCCCCCTGCAGCCCCTCCCCCCTCCCGACCCCCGCCACAGCCCCCCTCCCCGACCCCCTGCGGCCCCTCCCCCCTCCCCGATCCCCCCGCCACGGCCTCCCCCTTCCACGACCCCCTGCAGCCCCTCCCCCCTTCCCCGACCCCCCCGCACGCCCCCATATATAATTTCTTGCCATGAGAGTTGAATTCATGGGATAAAAACTTGCCAAATATAAGGAAGAAAAGTACAATGATGTCAAAGAAGAACCATACATCAAGAAAAGAGATGACCATTGAAACCCCAAGATGAGTATAATAGCTAGACCACATCCAACAAATAAAGTGCGGATGAACAATTTTTTGGGTTTAGTTTCATCACTACACAAATTGTTAAAAAAAAAAGAAATTAGCACCGCTTACCACCGGCGAAATGTAGGTCCCGGCAAGAGTCGATGCAAGTTCGTCGCCCAAGTTCGTCGCCCGAAGTTCACTTCTCTCCCAAAAAAAACCCAACTGTTAGGGTTTGGTTGATGAGTACAAAAAATTTTTTTAAAAAGAGAAAATAAAGCTTACCGTCGGCGAAGTGAGGTGGAGATGGGTCGCCGACGTTGGCTGGAGGAAGGAGGAGAGGCGAGGTGGAGGTGGAGTCGACGGAGTTTCGTCGCCGCAAAATCGCCCAAATTCCCTCCTTTTTTGTTGTTGAAAAAAAAACCCGACCGAAAGACTTAAATTAAACCCCCCTTTAGAAATCAACGACGGTTTCGACCGTCGCCCAAGCTACAAAAAATTTACGCTTTACTTCCACAAAATCAACGACGGCTTTTAGCCGTCGTTACTTATTACCGACGGCTAAACCGTCGTTATATGCTACAACGCTGTCGGTGATCAACGACGGCTTCAGCCGTCGCTTTTTTTTATATACCGAGCGGTTTTGTTAGCCGTCGCCGATAGGCCGTCGTTATTTTGTGATTTTCTTGTAGTGTAGGCTTATATAACATCATTTATTTGTTTCTAAGTACATTTTGAGTAATTAAAAGGCCGTTTTAGGACATTTTCGATTATATAGGCTCGGCACCCCCGCTTCCCCTCCCCCTTGCCCCCACCCCTGGCCAAGACTCCCTGCCCGACACCCCCGTCGCCCCCAGCCCCGCAACCCCCGCTAGTCCCCCCGCTAGAACCCCACCCCACCCGGCGCCCCCTGCTACCCCCTGCGCCCCTCGCTTGCCCCCTGCTACACCCCTAGCACGGCCCGGTGCTTCCCCTCCTCCTCGCCCCCACCCCCTGCCCGGCCAACAACCCCCCAACCCCCGCGCCCCGCAACCCCCCTCCCCCTGCTAGAACCCCACCGCCGCCCCCTGCGCTACCCCCTTGCCCGCTGCCCCTCGCTACACCCACCACAGCACGGCCCCGGCGCTTCCCCGTCCTCCCTTGCCCCCACCCCCCGCGGCCTCCCTGCCCGCGCACCCCCTGCAACCCCCCGCTAGCCCCCCTGCTAGCCCCCCACCCCACCCCATCGCCCCTTTGCGCCCCGCTACACCCCTAGCACGCCCAACACCCTCGCTTCCTCCCCCCTGCCAAGACCCCCCGCGCCCCCCCCGCAACCCCCCGCTAGCCATTTTGTTGTTGTATTGTAAGTCGCCATGTACTTACAACATCAACAAATTGAAAGTTGTTCTTGTGGAGTGGGTCTGTCCAGCCTTACGCTTTGTAGTACTTGCATAGATATAGTTTCAACTCCAAATTATAGCGGTTTTGGTTTTATTTGCCAGGTTCTATCATCTCTAGAAAAGTTGCTTTTGAGGGATTCGGATGCGATCTTGGTGGAGTTGTTGTAATGTCTTCATGGTTGTTCTTTGGTTGGTTATTTTTTGATGGTTGTGATCCCTGCTCATATATTGCAATTTGAACATTCGAGGGCGACCTCGAACTAATGTAATTTAGTTATTATTTTCTCTATATTCGTGTAAAAAACATAATTTGTAATGAAAAATGATACTTATATATATATATAAATCGTTTGGGAACATTTAGGACAAAAAAATCCAAAAAAAAAAAATTTTTTTTTATATTTTTTTGGGTCACAAGGGCTGGTTTTTGGAAAAACCGCGGCCCTTAGTGGGTTAAGGGCTGCGGTTAAGGGCTAAAACCGCAGCCCTTAACTCACCAAGGGCGGTTTTGGCCATTAACCGCAAACCCCTTAACCCACTAAGGGCCGCGGTTTTCCTTGTGTGACCCTTAACGCGCTAAGGGCTGCGGTTTAAAACCGCAGCCCTTCCTAAATGTCAAGGGCTGCTAGTCTAATGGCTGCGGTCAAAAAACGCAGCCCTTGGGCCCTTTTTGACCGCAGCCCTTGGGCTTTTTTCCTCTAGTGTATATCATTCAGAAACATACTATATCATACAAAAACTACATCATTCTTAACAATCCACTATATTATTCAGACACTCACTATATCATGCAGAAACTACATCTTTATGGAGTATATGTTAAAGCACGTGTCACGATATATACTACACAAACTACATCTTCTTGCATGTAAAATCATTAGAATTAAATCCTCCACTATATTGCATATAATTTTACTATATATTTTTGTTAATAAATAATCACTATATTGTATATAAGTTCGCTATATCTCTATAAAACTCACTATATGAAATTATTATCAATTACCCACCCGGTGCACACTAAGTTAATGTGCACCGTGTCCATTTAAGTTTTTTTACTTATTTTAATTGCAATATTTTTGTTTTAAGGGTCAAATTTTAAGTGCATAAGAATTTGTTATATCGCTTAATGTATTTTTTGGACTCTCACTCTTAGCTTTTGATAACATTTTCTGTAAATTTTTGTAACTAAAAATATAAATAATCTAATTTGTGGGTTGAAAACGGTAAAAAAAAAGTATTGGAACTAATCTCTATACTATAAGGGAAGAGGGGAGCAATGGTGTCCCCCTATTAAATTACACTCTTACCCCTACTAAATAAATTATTGTTTAAAAAAAATTCAAACAACACTCCTAAACAACTCAAAGTCAGCACAATCAATGCAAATCAACAAAAAATTGACAAAATTGTTTTAAAAAAAGAAATTCCCAAACAATTCAAAGTCATCACAATCAACATAAAATTGACAAAATAATTTAAAGAAGGAAATTTACCATAATAAAATGACACATTGAAAAACATACATATGATTATACATTGATTAGAAAAGTCCATAAAACAAAATTAGAAGTGTGTTATTGAAATAATTTATCGATAATAATGTAGTATATAAAAATTTGATGATTTGTAATGTATTTAGAAACTTATATATGTTTTTTATCAAAAAAACAAGACTCTTTATTAAATGGAACATTATTGAACCGTCACATAGTTTCAACTCCAACTATATTGTTAAAAACAACAAAAGGTTAGTGACATATAATTTCTAACTGCTTTATTCATTATACATGCTTCATTGATTTCAAGTTATTTACTCATAAAATAGCACAATCAACAAGAACTGAAGTTTTTGAAATGTTATAGACAATTATCTGGGGAAAGAAAAAATTTAAAAGGGTTTACTGCGAAAGAATAACCAATAAAAAAATTAAAGCACGCATCGCGTGCATAGATTGCTAGTAATACAAATTGTATGATGTATATTTAAGAGTTTGTGGCTTTGAGTCTTTGCATGCGTCATGTGATGTTTGTTATTCAAGTATATTGCTCCGTTCTTTTGGACTGCGAGAAACTGAGCTAAACTGAATTAAACGAGCTGAGGTGAATTGAACTGAACTGAACTGAACTGAATTGTATATTTAATTTTCTATAATAATAATAATTGATAATAATCAATAATTATTAACATAATATTATCAATACTAATTATATTATTATTATTATTATTATTATTATTTATAAATATTATTTATTATTTTTATTAAATTGTTGTTGGTGGTGGTGTGGATAATAATAAAAAATTATAATAATAAAAAAATTAATAATAATAATAATTAAAATAAAAATAATTAAAATAATAATAATGATAATAATTATAAAAAAATATTAATAATAATAACAATAATAATAGTAATATTAAAAACAAAAATAATAATTAAAGCATTGAGTTGAATAACTGAACTGAACTAAGCTGAATTGAACTGAACTGAAAATAAGTCCAAAAGAACAAGACCTAATGTAAGAAGCTTGATTTTGCCTACAATAATATATATTAAGATAACTTCGTTTTATGGTTGACTGAGAAAATAGAAAAATAAACATGAGAAGTGAGAGTTTTTGTGAAGTGAAAAATAAGGGAGTTGTTTGCTAAACAAAACATGACAAAAAGAATTACGTAAGAAGTTGCTTATGTAATAAGATCCCTTTATATTTTGTAAGAAGTTGCTTATGTAATAAGATCCCTTTATTATAAGTAGAATTTTCTTTTGAAAATTTTATTTTCCGTGATCAACCAAAAAACTTCTTCACTTTAACTTGAGAGAAAATAATGGTTTTTTCAAAAAACAAAGTCTCATTTTATAATTCCTATGTTAAACCAAACCACTATTTACGAGAGATATGTAATTACTAGTTACTACTCCTAACGACACTTTATGACGAGCTGTTATAAAAAAAAATTGACATAGTATATGAATATTCTAAATTTTTTCTCTCATATACAGAGTTTAGGTGTTTTCACCATGTCACAATACAATCCAAGCCTTAAACCTTGCAATACAACCTTAAATTCATGCGAGCAAGTTAGCAAGGTCCATGAGTTGGTGTTCTTCATAGCAGCCTACCTCATGGCCCTAGCAACAGGGGGTTACAAGCCATGCTTAGAAAGCTTCGGGGCCGACCAATTTGATGACAACCATTCAGAAGAAAGGAAGCAAAAGACGTCATTCTTCAACTGGTGGAACGTCGTGAAGGAATTGTGTCCTTGACTCAAATGCAATTACTAAATATAACATGGATCATATTATGGAGATAATAAATTCATTAAATTGGGTCGTCTATACGTCTTGCTAGAGGATGCTATAGAACTTCAGGTTTAGTAAATAATAAACCCGAAGCCCAATTAGATGGATCCTACAAGGTCACACTTACACAATCTGGATCAATAAAATAATGACCTAGAGCCCATGTAGGACTCTAGGGGTGGCCGGCCAAGGAGGTAGAAAAGGGGAGGACTCCTAACCTAATTAGTTCCTATAATTTGGTGTGGGTGAGAAAATAAAGCAGTCAGTTTTATTCTTTCATTATTTTCTCTTTCCTCCTTTCTCTCTCTTTCAAAGCTACGTAATACTGCTCCAAGAAATAGAAGAGTCCTTCTTCCTTCCAACAAGCATTGGTGGAGCGTTGATCTGGATTCGTGGACCTAGTAGAGGAATCTCAATTGCGGTTCTATCTCCGGATCTCGAAGAGCTTTGTGGAAATCACGCGTCAAAGGTTAATTCTTAACTATTATGTGATCCTTGAATGTATATGCATGAGATCCTGTTTTAAGTGCTTATGAATATGATTCATGAAATTCCGCTTAGAGTACTTATAATCCTACAGTGGTATCAGTTTTAGCCTCTTGCATATAGGTTTTTGGTCATAATAATTAGATTTATTTTGATGTGTTCAAGACTAATTTTAATTTGATTAAGGGGAGGAATTGAATTATGGAATGAATAATTAATTGGAATTGATTAAATGGAGATTTAATTGCTTAATTTTTCAATATAAAGTGGCCGAATTTTTTTTGAAAATTCAACCCTAATTTTTCGAAATTTAAATTCTGATATTAGATCTCTAAATTTCGAATATTAAGTTCATGTTATTAATCTGATTTTCATGTTTAAATTTGTTTATGTATGAAAATTAATTCATGTAAAAAGCGTTTTATATGAATTAGAGATTAATTTATGTGAATAATCCTAAAATTAATTAAAATGGAGATTTTGATTTAATTTTCTGAATTAGGCATAAAAGAGTTTATGTTTAATTTAATTAAGATCACTAAATTAATTTTGCAAATGTTGTAATTTTAATTTCCTTCAATAAATAATTAAAAAAAAATAAGGAGGAGATTTATAAATATATTTAAATAAAATAAAAATATTTTTTTTTTGAAAGCAGTCGGCGAGGGCAGTAGGCGAAGGAAGGTGCTCCGGTGGTCTGCCGAAAGCAGTCGGCGAGGGGAGTCGCTGCAGCAGCCACGCGTGCGACGCTGCTGGCTGGCTGGCGCTGGGCGTCTCTTGCCGGCGTCGGCTCACGGTGGAGTTACCGGCATATTCCGGTGGAGATGGTCCGAAGGGGTGGCCGGATTTTGTGCGGTCTGGCATGTAGACTGCAAGGCAGTCGCTGCCGTGAAGACTGGCAGCGTTTGTCTTCTTGGTCGTGGTCTTCACGGCTTTTTCAAAAGAAATTGTATTTTTTTTTTTTTTGATAAAAAACGTGGAGACTGCAGAGGTAAAATCTGGATGAGTTTTTGGGTTTTGAAATTTTGTAAATCCTTTTGTTGAGAAGATTAAGCAAAAATTCCAATTATGTTAATTGTGTTAATTTTGACTGGGTCATAAATTAATTCCATAACTTGATTTTTTAATCTAATTTAAATTAGTAGGCTAGATATTCTATGATAGAATCTTTAGGTGGTTAGGAATTACTTAAATATTTTATCTACTTGCTATAATTAAGAATATTTGATATTTTGATTGATGGCAAGAATAATATGTGACGATATTATGATGTGGCATTTTATATTTGATATAATTGCTATGAATGACTAGTATGGCCCAAATTTAAGTTAGAAAATACGATCTGCGTATCGTGATGTATTCTTGTAATTTAAATACGATCTGTGTATCGTTAAGTATTTTTGTAATTTATTTAATTTAGATATTATTTAAATTATTTTGATACTTATGTAATCCAAAGACGAGCCCATCAAGAGAAGGCCCATGGCTAAGATGGATGGAGATCCATGAAGAGTCCAAGGAGGAGCCCATGATGCTTAGTTCTTAGGATTAGGGGCCATACTAGATCATATTTATTTTTTTGCATTTTATTATTATTTAAAATGCTTATAAGTTTATTGTATGTTGGTTATCAATGCGCTAGAGTTCACTAATTCATAACAACATAATAAACTTAGGTCCCGCAAATATTAAGGTTAGCTTTTCCAAACATAAAGTGCTTATTAACCCTTAATTAATAGTAATAGGTCATGCCTCCGCAGGGTATTATCATTAATTTTGGGAGATAAGGTAAAATTGCGAATTTTACTACTTAGTTTGGTTATCCTTAACAAAATCATCAAAAGCGTTTTGGGTTTTGAAACAAGAGATAGTTAAGCATGCGATGTTTACCAATCTAAACAAGAATTATAAAGTGTTATATTTAGTAAAAGAGTTTACTTACCTTGAGAATGTAACGTTAAGATAAGGTCTCCGTCTGCTTAGTGTTGCATGTTGATAGGATCTTGTAATTACTTATTCAAATGGGACATTAAAATTAAATAGGTGATCAACCTAGAAACCTTTGCATGTTTTAGGTTGTTTTATAAACATAATATTGAACTTTGCTTTTATTCTGTCTGTAGATACTATGTCTAACAACAACAACAACTCTGTTTTCAACATTCGTCCTTTCCTTGAAAAGGTCGAGTCGAATGGTGAAAATTTCATCAATCGGGAAAGAACCCTAAGACTCGTATTGAGGTCCGAGGGTCGAGAGGATGTCTTAGAAACCCCACTTCCCGTGATTACCGATGATTCATCCGAGCCGACAAACGTCGTGCTAAGCGGAGCCAATGATAGGTTCATGCCGATCACTTGCTTGATGATAGCAGCCATGGAGCCGGACCTCCAAAGGAGGTTCGAAACCAAGGATGCTTATACCATCATGCAAGAGCTACGGGCTATGTTTCAAACACAGGCCCGAGTTGAGCGGTATGAGACCAATAGGGAGATACTAGAATGTCACATGAAGCTCGGGTCAAGTTGTTGGCCCCCATGTTTTTGCTATGATGGGTCTTTTCGAAAACATGGAACGACTTGGATTCCCTTACTGGGGTTGAGTTGGCACGACATTATTCTCCACTCATTACCCGACAACTTTAATCGGTTCGAGATGACCTTCAACATGAATGAGTCGCGAAAAGACTTTGCAAGAGTTGCACGGGTTGTTGATCAATGCTGAGAGATAAATCCCTAAAGAACCAAAAAAAGAGGTTCTAATGGTTCAGAAGGGAAAGGGATTTAAGAAGAAATGGGCAGGAAAGAAGGACAAAGGCAAGCAAGTTGTCGTTGTTGCTGAAAAACTTAAGCCAATTGCCAAGCCAAAGGTGGCCGCGGAAAGCAAGTGCTTCCATTGTCACAAGATAAGACACTGGAAGAGGAACTGCCCTCTATACTTGGAGGAAAAGAAGTCTGGGGCTTCCACTTCAGGTATATTTGTTATAGAAATCAATTTGACTTCTACTTCTTTATGGGTATTGGATACCGACTGTGGTTCTCACATAGTTAATGATGTGCAGGGACTAAAAAGAAGTAGGAGGCTGGCAAAGGGTGAGGTAGAGCTTCGCGTTGGAAATGGAGCACGGGTTGCTGCACTTGCCATAGGAAGCTATAGTCTGCATTTGCCATCTGGCTTTGTCTTAGAATTAAATAATTGTTATTTTGTTCCTTCTATAACTAAGAACATAATTTCTGCATCTGTATTGGATTCTGAAGGGTTTTGTTTTGAAATTAAGACCAAATGTTGTTCCATTTCTTATAATAGTATGTTCTATGCTAGTGCTAAATTGATAAATGGCTTATATGTGCTTGATAGGTCATTACAAGTCTATAACATAGATAGCAAGAAACAAAAATCAAATGAATCAAACCTAACCTACATTTGGCATTGTCGAATGGGTCATATAAACCAAAAGCGCATCCAAAAGTTACAACAGGATGGCATTCTTCCATCATTTGATTTTGAATCATTTGATGTATGTGAATCATGCTTGATGGGGAAAATGACAAAGTCACCGTTTACTAGAAAGGGTGAAAAGGCCAGCGATCTCTTGGGCCTCATACATACAGATGTTTGTGGTCCTATGAGCACAAAGGCAAGGGGAGGGTTTAATTACTTCATTACCTTCACTGATGATTGAGTAGATATGGGTATGCATGTCTACTTAATGAAACATAAGTCAGAATCTTTTGATAAATTCAAAGAGTTCCATAATGAAGTACAAAATCAACTTGGTAAGACAATTAAAGCACTACGATCCGATCGTGGTGGCGAGTATTTGAGCCAAGAGTTTGATGATCATTTGAAGGGTCGTGGAATTCTTTCACAATTGACTCCACCAGAACACCGCAGCTTAAATGGTGTATCTCGAAAGGAGGAATCGGACCTTATTGGATATGGTTCGATCAATGATGAGTCTTGCTGATCTTTCGATTTCTTTTTGGGGATATGCTCTCGAAACAGCTGCACACACACTAAACAGAAGTCTGTCAAAGGCTGTAGAAAAGACTCCATATGAGTTATGGAATGGAAAAACTCCAAACTTGTCTTTTCTTAAGATCTGGGGATGTGAGGTCTATGTAAAACGTTTACTGTCAGACAAACTTGCACCCAAGTCAGATAAATGTCTCTTTATGGGATACCCAAAAGAGACAAGGGGATATTACTTCTATAACCGTCAAGAGAACAAAGTGTTTGTTGCTCGTGATGGTGTCTTTCTTGAAAAGGAATTTGTTTCTAGAAAGACAAGTGGGAGTAAAATAATTCTCGAAGAAATTCGAGATGAGCAACAATTGGACGTGGTTCACACCATGTCAGAGACGGCCCGACAAGACGAAAGTCTAGTTCAGGAGATGACGTATTCAACGCGTGAACCTCCTATCGTCCCACTTGAATCTAATTCAAGCGAAGATCTTCAAGAAGTTGAAGAGAACATTTCTCTTGATGCTCAGGCCCCGTGTAGGTCTAGTAGAGAAAGGATTCCAAACAAGAGGTTGGTTGATTTCCTGTTAACTGAAAACTCTGAAATTATGATTTTGGAGAATTCAGAACCTACTACCTACAAACAAGCTTTGACGAGCCCAGACACTGAGAAATGGCTTGAGGCCATGAAATCCGAGTTAGACTCCAAGTCTGAGAATAAAGTTTGGACCCTGATCGACTTGCCTGATGGGGTTAACCCTATTGGATGCAAGTGGGTGTTCAAATTGAAAACAGACAAAGATGGGAATGTCTATGTCTATAAAGCAAGACTGGTTGCAAAAGGATTCAGACAAATTCATGGTATAGACTATGATGAGACCTTTTCTCCAGTAGCAATGCTTAAGTCAATTCGGATACTTTTAGCGATTGCTGCATTTTATGATTATGAAATTTGGCAGATGGATGTCAAAACTGCATTCTTGAATGGGTTCTTGAATGAGGATGTGTACATGACACAACCTGAGGGTTTTGAGGATCCAGAAAATCCTAAAAGGGTTTGCAAGCTTCAGAGATCCATTTATGGATTGAAGCAGGCATCTCGGAGCTGGAATCTTCGATTTGATGAGGCAATCAAGAAATTTGGTTTCCTCAAAAGCGAAGAAGAATCTTGTGTCTACAAGAAGTTTAGTGGGAGCAGCTTAGTCTTCTTGGTTTTGTATGTAGATGACATACTACTCATGGGAAATGACATACCAATGCTTGAGTCAGTCAAGGAATGGTTGAAAAGTTGTTTCTCCATGAAGGACCTTGGAGAAGCTGAGTACATACTGGGAATCAAAATCCATAGAGATAGGTCTCGAAGGATGATTGGACTAAGTCAAGAAACTTATATTGATAAAGTTCTTGCAAGGTTTAACATGGAAAACTCGAAGAGAGGATTCATTCCCATGTCACATGGCATATCGCTTAGCAAGAGTCAGTGCCCGACTGAGCCTGATGAGTTAAAGTGAATGAGTAGCATACCTTATGCTTCGGCTATAGGATCTATCATGTATGTCATGATAAGTACTCGACCAGATGTTGCATATGCCTTAAGCATGTGTAGCAGGTTCCAAGCAAATCCAGGGGAAGCACACTGGATTGCAGCTAAGAGCATCCTCAAGTACTTAAGAAGAACTAAAGGCATGTTCTTAGTCTATGGAGATGAAAGTGTGTTGGTTGTAAAAGGTTATACTGATGCGAGCTTCCAAACCGACAGAGATGATTACCGCTCTCAGTCAGGGTACGTCTTTTGTCTAAATGGAGGAGCAGTGAGCTGGAAGAGCTCAAAGCAAAGCACTCGTAGCGGACTCTACGACGTAATCGAATATTTAGCGGCGGTTGAAGCGCCTAAAGAAGCGATTTGGATGAAGAAGTTCTTGACAGAAATGGATATCATACCTAGTGCTCGGAAGGGATTGAGTTGTTCTGTGATAACAATGGTGCTATTGCGCAAGCAAAAGAACCGAGATCACATAACAAATCCAAACATGTAATGAGGAAGTATCACCTCATTAGGGAGATTGTTGACAGGAAGGATGTCAGGATCTGCAAAGTTCATACGGATGAGAATGTGGCTGATCCGCTCACTAAACCACTACCTCAACCCAAGCATGAGTGTCACGCTAGGGCTATAGGCTTGAAGCAAATGTTAGAGTGGCTTTAGATTGTACTAGGTTTAGAGAAACTTGTTACAATGTAGAGACATGGTTTTGCTATTTTATGTTTATGAGAAATAAAATTTTATCTTATTTAATTTTGGTTTGGTATTAAATAAAATGTCCAAAATATATCTTGAATTCAATGGTTTTGTCAAATATGTGATTTGATGAATGAAACACCATAAGAACAGAATTCATAGAATATTATAGTTCCTAATCTAAGTCGTTAAATTGGACATAAATGACTTATTAAAGGATTAGCATATAAGATTGATTGATAGCGCCGTTTCATGGGCTATGGGAACATGGAGATGTTTAGTCAATCATATGGACATGTATAGTTGATACATGATCGAACAGACCTACTTAGAAGTTTCTATAACTTCGTAATTATATTAGTGGATTCCTAAGACATGAGTGGAACACTACTTAGCTTAATGTATGGTTGGTATAACTTTGATGTTGTCAAACGTCATGCCGTAAAAGGGGACTATAAAGGCAGCATTCGGGTTGTGCTAAAAGTTGAGTGGGAGTTTTGGTTGCCACAAGATTGAAAAGTCCTCCTATATGAGATAGGATGGGTGTCTTGGCCCCTTGGAGAGTGAAAATTGAAAAATGCATGGCCGTGCTCAAATGGATTATATGATGATCATTTGTTTGTCAATTCGAACTCGGATTTCAAGGATTAATTTGAAGACTAGTATGGATGATATAATAATATGGTCATACTATCAAATTGGACACTAAGAGACTTAAGGAATTTGAAGATTGCACACTCGTCTCGGACAAGTGGGAGATTGAAGGAATTGTGTCCTTGACTCTAATGCAATTACTAAATATAACATGGATCATATTATGGAGATAATAAATTCATTAAATTGGGTCGTCTATACGTCTTGCTAGAGGATGCTATAGAACTTCAGGTTTAGTAAATAATAAACCCGAAGCCCAATTAGATGGATCCTACAAGGTCACACTTACACAATCTGGATCAATAAAAGAATGACCTAGAGCCCATGTAGGACTCTAGGGGTGGCCGGCCAAGGAGGTAGAAAAGGGAAGGACTCCTAACCTAATTAGTTCCTATAATTTGGTGTGGGTGAGAAAATAAAGCAGTCAGTTTTATTCTCTCATTATTTTCTCTCTCCTAGCTCCTTTCTCTCTCTTTCAAAGCTACGTAATACTGCTCCAAGAAATAGAAGAGTCCGTCTTCCTTCCAACTAGCATTGGTGGAGCGTTGATCTGGATTCGTGGACCTAGTAGAGGAATCTCAATTGCGGTTCTACCTCCGGATCTCGAAGAGCTTTGTGGAAATCACGTGTCAAAGGTTAATTCTTAACTATTATGTGATCCTTGAATGTATATGCATGAGATCCTATTTTAAGTGCTTATGAATATGATTCATGAAATTCCGCTTAGAGTACCTATAATCCTACACGTCGCCCTTTGTAGTGGCCTCTTCTTAGGGGTTACTTTAATCGTGTATGTGCAGGACTACGTAAGTTGGGGCCTCGGATTTCTGATCCTAACTATAACTATGGTGGTTAGTGTCTTTGTATTCATTCTTGGGAGGCCCTTTTATCGTTACAAGGCCGCTCTTGGAAGCCTCTTGATGCCATTGTTGCATGTCTTGGTCGCTGCTGTGGCCAAGAGGAATCTACATTGCCCTTCGCCCTCGCTCTTGTATGAGGCTCCTAATACAGGCAAGCTCGAAAGACGACGTTTGGGTCACACTAATAGGCTAAGGTAAATGTGCATACATAATGTTAGGCTAAGGTAAATGTTCGTACAAAGTGTTCATGTGAATTGCTCCATATTAAAGAAAATGTACATAACATACTAGAGAAACGAGGGTGGGTTCGAATAATAAAAAAAAATACGGTCAAAAGAAGTGTGTCAAATATATTGAAACAGATGATATATTTGATGAAGATTAGGTGGTAGCTCATAAGACCACCCCGAATCTCAAGGCTTTGTCCAGGGTCTGAATCCTCATCCTAACAATAAGTTGACAAATCTCTTCTTGTGATGACAGTGGGTCTTAAGGCCTATTATAATATGGGCTATTAATTAACCTTTTTACCTAGGTTCTAACCTCGGCTCGCTTCCGCCGGCTAGTAGGCTAGCAGATAGCGGGAATCGATCCCTTGGGACAATTATCTTTAAAAAAATAAGCTAAGGAAGCATATATATTTGAAGGTTTGTTGAATATATGCTTGCATATATGTGTTACAGATTTCTTGACAAAGCTGCTATAATCGAAAAATATGAAAGTAATAGTGGAGCATATACAAAGGAACAAAGTCCATGGAGGCTAGCAACTGTGACACAAGTGGAGGAACTGAAGCTCATAGTTACCATGTTTCCTATATGGCTAACTTCCTTGATATTTGGCATAGGCATTGCTCAAGGCCATACATTCTTCATCAAGCAGGGGAGCGCGATGGATAGGAAATTGTGGAAGCACTTTGAAATCCCAGCAGCTTCTACGGCCGCCTTAACGGCCCTAGGGATGATTGCTACGATCGCCTTCTACGACAAGGTCCTCCTTGTTGAATATATAACTAAGAGATAGAAAGAAATGAATAGTGGTGGAAGAAATGATAATGAAGGTTGTATTTTCCACTAACTCATCAAGAAACAAAAACACACGCTTATATAACATTAGCAGTAACTAAGGAAAACATAAAAACAGAAAGCATTATCCCATAACTAAACCCACTAATAACATGAAGCATAATAACGTTCTCCTAATATCCTGCCACTAACCCACTAACCTGGTGATTAACTAACAAACTTATTGAACTTAACTTACTCTTAGGAAACTAACACCCTAAAATAATGCAACTAATATTTTGAATCATTCCAACACTCCCCTTTGATTCAAATTCTCACGCCACAAATTCAACTATTGCCACAAACAGCTACCACGAACACGACCACACGACGACGGACTTCGACTCGAACTTGACACGCTTTAATTCACGACACTCAAGGTACCTCAACCACAACTTTCACGACACACCCGCGACACACGAGGTTAGAAGAGCCTATTGTCTTCTTCTTCAACCTTTTCAGCATAATTAGTTTGTTCTTTCACTTGCTCATCCCTTTGCTTATCCCAACACCTATCTTCTTTGTGACCATACCTCTTGCAATAGTAGCATTGGATGCTACTCATGGATGAACTTTGTCCTTCGAATTGACCACGACCACCACTTTCTTCACGACCACGACCGCGACCACGACCACCACGACTATAACCATAACCATAGCCACGACCATGAACACCTCGACCACGACTACCATTACCACGACCACCCTCATATGACATGTATCCCTCAACTTGAAAGGCTTTTTCTTCCCCTTCTTCCTCACTCTTATCAATCCTCTCTTCATGAGCCATCAAAGAACTCATCAACTCATCAAATGTATAATTTGATAAGTCCTTTGATTCCAATATTGCAGTGACAACATGCTTATAATTTTTTTCTTTGCTAAGACACCTCAACACTTTACTCACAATGGTCTCATTAGTGATGGAATCACCATAGATTCTCATCTGACTTACAATTCCTGACACTCGTGATAAAAAATTTTGAATAGACTCATTACCTTGCATAGACATGCTCTCAAAACTACTATGTAAAGTTTGTAGTTTCACAGCAATCACCTTTTTGTCACCAAAAAATTCTTGTTTAAGAATATCCCACGCTTGTTTGGCGGTTGACGCAGCGGAAATTCGCGGAAAAACCTCATCACTCAATGCGGATTGGATAAAAAACAGGGCCTTTGCATCCTTCTTTCTATTTTCACGAAGAGTTGGACTTGGTTCGGTCGGTGCTTGTGCCGGTTCTTGATAGCCATGCTCCACCATATCCCAAAGCTCTTGGGACTTGAACATTGTCTTCATTTTCAGACTCCACAAATGATAATTTTCACCCTTAAATATTGGAAGTAAGGGTTGCGACGACGAATTTATACCATTATTTGCCATAGTTACACTCACTGTGTTTAACACTCAAAAACTCACAACACTAATACTCAAAACTCACGACTGATTCTCAAAACTCAGACAACTCACGACAATTTTTTTTTTTGTTTTCACAACTCACGACTTTCTTTAATAAGGCCTAGGATTGAACCATCGGCACTGATACCATGTTGAATATATAACTAAGAGATAGAAAGAAATGAATAGTGGTGGAAGAAATGATAATGAAGGTTGTATTTTCCACTAACTCATCAAGAAACAAAAACACACGCTTATATAACATTAGCAGTAACTAAGGAAAACATAAAAACAGAAAGCATTATCCCATAACTAAACCCACTAATAACATGAAGCATAATAACGTTCTCCTAATACTCCTCCCGTACTTAAGGCTAGCCACAGGCAAAGACAGAGGCATGACCATCCTTACAAGAATAGGCATTGGTATGGTCATCTTAATCATATCAATATTGATCTCAGCCTTAGTAGAGAGGGAAAGGTTAAAAGCTTCATTAAAAGGCAAGATAATGAATGTGTTTTGGTTAGCACCTCAATACTTAATCCTTGGTATTGGAGATGGGTTTTCCCTTGTTGGATTGCAGGAATATTTTTATGACCAGGTTCCTGATACAATGAGAAGTTTAGGGATGGCGTTTTTCCTTAGTGTTATTGGTGTTGGTAGCTTCCTTACTAGCTTTTTAATTACAATTGTGAATTATATATGTGACAGCAATGAATGGGGGAAAGAAATGGATCGGTAAGGATTTGAACCATAGTTGTCTTGACTACTTTTATTGGCTATTAACACTCATTTTTGTATTGAATTTGTGTGCTTTTGTGTTGTTGGCCAAGAATTATAAGTACAAAAATGTTCAAATAACTATAGTTGTAGATAATTCTTGTGAGAAGAAATTGGAGTTGGCTTGCCATTGAAATGTTTGGTCGCAAATCTGTAATCTTTACATAGTGTTCTACAGATTTTTGTAACATAAATTTTCCTTGTATTTGTAGTATTTATTAAATGTCATTCTTTCTCACAAGATAGTCACAAAGTCACTCTTTCTCTTCCGTGTTATGCGTTGTAAGCTGAAATAATTGTGCAACATTATGAGTAAACCTATACTCTTTTTGTTTCCTAAAACTCCTTCCACTTTGTCATTTTTCACAATTCACAAATTTTACTTTGATGGACCATCATTTGTGATTTACATGTAAGGAAATACTCCCTCCGCTTTTTTGTTTGCTACATTGTTGTTGCGCGGTTTTCAAGACTTTTTAACCCTTAATATCTCTTATTTTGTTTAAGTAAAATTATAAAAATTTGATGTAATGAATCTACATATCGAGGCGAATCTAACAAGATCACACATGATTATATTTTAACTTATATAAAAATCAGAATAATCGGTCAAAATTAGTGGTTCATTTCCCAAAACAACAATGTAGCAAATACAAAAAGTGAAGGGAGTATATAGTAATGTCGGATCTTGTTAGATTCTTAATATGTATGTTCTAAATATCTACTTTTTATAGTAATGATGTAGAAGTACTAATGAAGAGTCATTCTAAGTGATATCCTAAAAAGAATAACAATGTGGAGTTCTTCTGTTTTTTTTTTTACGAAAATAAAATAGAATAATTTGATTGACATAAACCTAAAAACTTTCCAATTTCCAGAATTAGTAAATCACTCGATAAGTAAAACCTTTGACTTCCCACAATCAACCAAACAAAATTTACACCTCTTAAAAAATGTAACTAGGTAAAAAAAAACCTACTACTAAAAAGTGTTGCAATTTTCAACTAAGCAAGGTGATATCAGCATTGATATCATCAGTAGAGGTATCAATTCGGTTAAACGGTTCAGTTCTGGTTTGAACCAAACAGTTTGGTTGACTTCAGTTCAGTTGATTTCAGTTCCTTTTTCCCGACTAAATTGATTCAGTTTAAATTTTTTCGGTTTCAATTTCAACCCGATGCAGTTAATTCATTTTTCAATTCAGTTCAGTTCAGTTACAGTTGTCTTTTGGTTTGACCCATACAGTTTCAGTTCAAAGCAATTGACTTTTACCTATTACTATCAGTTCAAATAGTTAATTTCAATTTGGTTTTGGTTAATTTCCGTTGCGTATAGAAAACCACACAAGCTTGGGTGAAAACCAAAATCAGTTTTGATATATGCATCCTTTTTAGCTTCTTGTCGTGTTCCGGGTCAAATATTTTGCCGTCCCAAGTAATTTTGACTCGGTTGGACTTGTTATCATTTCGATTAATCTTGTCGGAACCAACGATATCATCAAGAGATGTGTCTATGTTTGTCTACAAAAGCACGGTTGAAAGTTGCCCTATTTACAGTAAAATTATTATATTAAAGGTCTAACACTTTGGTTGACATTCAAATTTTCAATTTAACATTCTTCCCTTTCGCGTGTATATTAAATGTCTAACACTTTGGTTGTATATTCAAAGTTTCAATATCATGTCATTGTTCGTTAATGATTTAGGAAAATAAATAAAATTAAGTAATTAGTTGTTACAGTTTGATTCAGTTCAGTTTGAAACACTTTGATTCAGTTCAGTTTGAAACAGTTTGATTCAGTTTGATTATGTTCAGTTTAGAACAGTTTAAAACAGTTTTCAGTTGATTTCAGTTCAGTATCAATTCAGTTCGGTTTAGTTTATAACATTTTTTTCAACAGTTAATTTCAGTTTAGTTTGTGTTCGGTTCGTGTTTCAGTTCAGTTAAGTTGCAGTTCACTTTAAGCAGTTGGTTTTTTATTATTTCACTTTTCAGTTATGGGTCACTTCAGTTCAGTTTATTCAGTTCAGTTGGCTATCAGTTTGCAGTTCACCCATCAATTTTTAACCAAACTGACAGCTCTAATTAGGGGTGTGCACAAACCGGCCCGGACCGGAATTTGGACCGAACCGCACCGGAATTTGGACCGGACCGGAGATTCCGGTCCGGTCCCCGGTCCGCCGAAAATCAGGATTCCGGTCCACCGGTCCGGTCCGGTCCAAACCCGGAAAATTCCGGTCCGGACAGGTTGGACCGGAATTTCTATTATTTTAGTAAAAAAAAAAAGTTTATATGTTAAAAAAAAATTAAAAGGTAGAAAGTTAGAAACTTAAAAACCTACTATTTATTCTTTTAGGATTATTGACATTAAAATTATTAAATTTTAATGTATATAATTTATAAATATATTTAAATAAAATAAAAAAAAATTTTTTTGAAAAAAAAAAAGTTCCGGTCCAAGAAAACCCGGATTCCGGTCCAGTCGGTTCCGGTCCGGTCCTGGACCGGTGTACACCCCTAGCTCTAATATTCATCAGGATTAAATATATTATCATGCTTACATTGCCGCTCAAGTGGTACAACTATACAAGTCCAACTAACCTCCACAAGACCACACTCCCACTTCCACTCCCACTCCCACTCCCACTCCCACTCCCACTAATACGTCCCCAGGTCCCCAACTAAGCAAATCAATTTAAACCCAAAAAAATAAAGAAAAATTGTTAATCGAATTATATACTCAATTGACATAGATGATTGCCTGGTAGACTTATAGTGGCTCTTTTTTTTGGGGCCGAGTAGGTAAGGTGTTGACCTTTTATTAATGTCAATGTAGTGGCTACTAGCTATCAACCATGCTATTACTAATTAATGAATGAAGATCTTGTTTCTACCAAAAAAACAAAAAGTGTGGTGGTTAACGTAGGCCCTGCTCTTTTGGGACAGTTTCAGTTTAATTTAAGTCGTTTTAGTTCAGTTCCACTCACTTTAATTCAATTTAGTTCAACTCATTACTCACTTCAATTTCAATAATAACAATAATAATAGTAACTTATTATTATTGTTATTATTATTGTTATTGTTATTAATTTATTATTATTGTTATTGTTGTTGTTGTTGTTGTTGTTGCTGCTGCTGTTGTTGTTGTTGTTGCTGTTGTTGTTGTTGTTAGCATCATCATCATCATAATCATAATCATCATCATCATTATTATTATTATTATTGGCAAAGTTTAGTTTTGTTCAACTCGTTTCATTTCAGTTTAGTTTAGTTCAGCTCACTTCCGGCTCGACTTACTTCGCCCGTTCAATTCGGTTCGCCTTACGGTTCGGTAAGGCCTTAGTCCGCAATGAATTAACAATGTCGGTAATTATATTATTCCACACTTTTGAAGTGATTTTTATTTAAAATAGAGAATTAAAATTTTCATTCAGCAAGAAGCCATATGACATCTACAAGACTATAGTAATAAAAAAACAATTTGTAAACAATATATATCTTAAAATCTGCCATAGGTTTTGTAATCATAAAAATTAAATTTATTTATACTCGAGCACGGCTCCAAACACATGACTATTTTTTATTTTCATACATAAATTTCAATGACTTAGCTTGACATCTTTCACAAAAGCAGAGACCTTCACTATCCGTGTTGTAATCGTTTTGGCACAATACTATCTTGTAATATATAAGATCATTTAGATTTCCAATCTTAAAATCTAGTATTACAGACGAGAAAAAAATACTTCTATTAAGAGACAAAGAAACTCAACAAAAAATAGAAACTCATTATTGAAAAAAAACTGAAGCACTATATATTAAAGAAAATTGGAAAATCTGTTCGAGGCTGGACTTACCATCAACCAATTGTTGATGGCAGCCTAAGAAGCTAAGAAATTATAGGTGGAGTGAAATGGAGGCTAAGGGTTTTCTTTTCAAAAGTCTATTTTTTTTAAAAGAGAAGTGTATTAATCAATAGACAAAGAGTCTATAAGTACATAAGGAGCCACATCGCGGGGAACATGATTCTCCCAACATTGTTCAACTCCAAAAGGCACTACTCTAGCAAGGTTATGGGAAACAGTATTCTCATCCCTTTTAACATAAACGGAACTAATCGAATTAAAACAATCAATCAAAGCAAGAACATCTCCTAAAATGTAATCAAGGTCCGAGAAGTACAATGCCGCCTTTGTCAATCTTGTAGTAATCACTTGCGAGTCCAACTCTATAAGAACGTCTTGCAAGCCATGAGATTTGGCTAAACGTACAGCAAAATGGATAGCTTTACATTCAGCCACCTCCGGAGGCCACCAAGCTCGTATTCTTTTCACTGCCGAGAACCATAACTTCCCATCTGAGGCACGAGCTACCACTCCAAAGCCAACCCAGCCATCGTCCCCAAGGCACGCATCACCATTCATCTTGATTATACCAGAAGGGGGAGCACTCCACCGAGTTGAACTAACCACACTACTCTTCTTCACACCTCCATATATCCGCATGTTATACGAATTATATTCATCTGCTTGTCTTATCACACGCTGCATAATCACAGGCAAAGGTTGAATTTTATTTTCAAAAATAAATTTATTCCTTTCACCCCACAAATTCCACGCTAGATAGCACCCCTTTTGCACCACGTTGTTGTCCAAATCCTTCCAGCGAACCAATGTGTCGCAAGCCACTTCATTCTCAGCTCCACGCAGCATCTCTTGGCAGCCACTACTCCCCCACATAGACCAAATTCTTGGGTAGAAAAATAGTGTGTGATGCACTGTTTCATCCTCATTCGCACACCAGGGACAGCATGCGTTGTCAATGAGATGACGTCCTTTAAGGACAACTCGAACTGGTAAAGAATTGGTACAAATTCGCCACAAAAAATGTCGAACTTTGGGTGAGATCTCCAAACCCCATAAAATGCCCCACACTCTATGAAAATCATCTAAGTTTCCCCCTTACCCGAGCATGTATGCCGTTTTGACCGAATAGAGGCCATGTTTTGAGTAGGCCCATGTTAATTCATCTTGGAAATGTCGAGAGCTCAAAGGGATTGCTAGGATGCATCGTTGATCTCTATCATTGAAATGCCGTTCTATTACATCAATCTTCCACTCCTTCCTCTCTTCATCAATTAAATCTCCAATACTTCTAAGCCCTCTACTCGATCACTCATAATGAAGCGACCATCCTCATCACCTACCCACGGCTCATTCCATATATCAATCTTTCTCCCATCCCCAACACGCCAAATGATCTGCTCCTTCACTAAACTCTTTGCACTCCAAATACTACTCCATGAATAGCTATTAGAATACCCAAGTCTAGCTTGAAAGATATCACCATGAGGGTAGTACTTAGCACTCATTACACGACTCAAGAGGGAGTTTTTGTGATGCATCAATCGCCACACTTGTCTTCCTAGTAAAGCATCATTAAAAACCGCAAGATCTTTGAAACCCATGCCCCCCATACACTTTGGCTTGCACATTTTCTCCCAGCTCACCCAATGCATTTTCCTCTCTTCCCCCTTACCACCCCACCAAAACCGAGCCATAGCAGAATGAATTTCCTTTGTAACAGCCACAGGAATTTTATAGACCCCCATAAGATAAGTAGGAAGTGCTTGAATGACTGTTTTTATCAGAATCTCCTTTCCCGCCCTTGATAACAATTTCTCCTTCCACCCTCTTAATTTTTTCCACATTTTATCCAACAGTTATCGTAAAACTACTTTCTTCGATCTACCACAAATAGTAGGAATGCCAAGATATTTCTGATGCTTATCAACCTGCCTCATATGGAGAAGAGACACCAAATCTGCTTTCTGCTCACAGCTAACACCTTTACTGAACGACACCTCCGACTTTTCATAGTTAATTTTCTGTCCGGATACTGCTTCATATTAGTTGAGAATATCAACTATGATTAAGCATTCTTGTCGGGTAGCTCTAGTAAAAAGTAGATTGTCATCTGCAAAAAGAAAATGAGATATTTCTGGACCATTTCGACTAGCTTTCGCATCATGCAGATCATTAACACCTACTTTCTGTTGTATCATCTGAGAGAAAGCATCAGCAACCAATATAAACAAAAAAGGGGATAAAGGGTCACCTTGTCTCAATCCTCGGGATGGGGTCACATAACCCCTTACTCTTCCAATAATAATAAAAGAGTAAGTGACTGTAGATACACAGCTCATCACCAAATTCACCCAGCGCTCGTCAAAACCCATCGTCAACAAGAGCTTCCTAAGAAACCCCCACTCTTTTTTTTGAAGGGAAAAGTCTATTTATCTTGAGTGGTACTAATTTTGCACTTATGCTGAAAAAGCAGTCAATTATTATCATGTAAAAAAGTTAATAATTATTTTTAATGCAATTTTTATTATATATATTATTGTAATAGATAAGAAGACATACTTTTGACTGTTCTCGACAGGGCCCTCATCAGAGACCCATTACAATGTTATTATGATATTGGTTCGGATACCCGACTCAGGCTCAACCCTACTTTAAAACCCCCCATCTCAATGTCATTAGGACTTCGGTCACTTACTAAGTGCACGTCATAGTCACATACTCACATTAGGGATGGGTATAGGGTCAAGTTTGGGGCGGGTCCAACCAGCCCATACCAGTAAATTTTAGTTGGATCCAGACCCGCCCCAGACCCATATAGTCTGAAAATTCAGATATTTACCCAAATCCAATGGGTCTGGCGAGTCCTGGATCCAAAATGGGTCTCAAGTTTATTAGGAGTTTCCATTGTTTTTTCAACTCACGATTTTTTTACGCTTGTTTTTTAAAATTATAAAAGATCGAAAATAATAGTCTAATTCTTATACGAAACATTCCAAATTAAAACATTCACAACAAGTTGACTCGAGTTGCGGTCGGCGATGGATAAAGTGAGAATTTGAGGGCTTGAGTCACTTACACTCAATGACTGCGTGAAAAAACTGAAAATTCAAATGTTAGGATAAAAATTTTAATTGCTTTTTATATAATTTGTGTATTATATATAAATAATTAACATGTTAAAAAATAGATTTACGGGGAGGGTCTAGGTTTGAATCTATCAAACTCAAAACCAAACCCGATTTTTAGCACACGGACCCAAATCCGGATCCATAACTAATGGGTTTCAAAATTCTAGACTCGGACCCTTAAAAATATCGGATCCAACCGGATCTAGGTCGAATCTTAGATCCATGCGCATCCTTAAGTCAAATCATCACTAGTTTATACTCCTTTTTTTATTTTCTATGAGACACTGGTTTACTCCTATATAAAGGCGAGTTGAGTTATCTCCAACTCTGACAGTAGGCCCAGTACTATCAAAACTATCATTTCCACATTTGATTCGGAAAGATGCATGAAACAGTTGAGAGAGAAGGAGATGACTCTGAAATCTCAACAAGAAAAGAAGATGAAATTGTCATGGATCTACAAGTTCACGACTCATCATTGGATTACAAAGGACAGCTACCTCTTCGAGCTTCCACTGGCTCATGGAAAGCCTCCTCCTTCTTTTTAGGTGAGTTCCGAAGTACTACTACTTCGGCGGATCTACTATGGGTTCACTGGGTTCAGTTGAACCCATAGTAGATCCTGATAAAATCAGCAACGTTTCAACTAACTGGAAAAGATATAAAACATATAGCTCACGCAAAGAAGCATAAAGAGCATAGATAGCTTGATGGAATTGTTGCCCGTTATACTGCATTTGGTTGTCGGTTCGAATATGCTGGCTGCTGCTCTCGTCAATCTTTGTCTTCATTTTTGCTGCTTAAATTCATTCCACCATCTTCCCTTTTTTTAAAAAAAATTCATACAGCACATGTTTTTCTTACTTTCTTGTTCTTTTCTTTTTCTCAATCTTCAATTGTTTTTATTCTTTTCCTTTTAAATATAATATATTATTTTATTTTATACTCTAATAATTACTGTAGACTTATTTTCTTATTCTAATAATAAACAACACTATGAATAGTATGCAGTGGAGTACTTTTTAAGAGACAAAATTGATCATTCTTTCATGATTTAATATACTTTCACGATTTACCAGACATTTACAAAGTACAAAACAACAATAATTTAATTTTGTAATAGCATTTTTACACACCCAAATTAGGTATCGGTCGTAATTTAAAATTTGGACTATTGTCTATGACTTCCGAACCCACAAGGTAAAAATCCTGGATACGCCACTGCTACTTCCTACTTCTTTTTCTATTGCAAGTTTGCAACAATGAGATTTTTACAGTATTCACTCACTAACTTTAACTATCTATTATGATTTTTACGTAAGGAAAAATATAATAAATGCGGCTTGTTAGATTCGTTCGATATATCTTTCAACATATCAAATTTGTATAATTTTAGTAATTAAAGATATTAATAGTTAAAGTTATGCATTGACAAGCATGAAACTCAATTGTTGAATAGGAAAAGAACGGATGAAGTATGATTTTCATGTACTCCAAACATTTTATAAAGATTACTTTCTGTTTAAGTCTATTTTCAAACGATCTTTCTACTTTTACTTTATTTCTTACTACTATTTGATAAGGTTTACATGCCACTTGTTCGACAGCAAAATTTATAACCATATTATTTCTCTCATTTAAATAAACAAAAAGGACTTATCTTTAGTGCTATTCCTCCTTGTCTTTATATTTGTTGCAACAGTATATATAGAAAGATTTTTAGCAAAACAAATAGAGTATCAAATAAGTGTAAACTTCTATGAAACACAACTTTAAAAAAAGTTTTTATTAATT
Organism: Beta corolliflora; assembly: GCA_947648045.1. NCBI lineage: Eukaryota > Viridiplantae > Streptophyta > Magnoliopsida > Caryophyllales > Amaranthaceae > Beta > Beta corolliflora. The sequence goes on from CANSZD010001793.1 coordinate 167,897, forward strand.
TCCTATTAATATATTAATAAAAGAATTAGACATGAATGGGGTTATATATGTTGTTATTTGATAATTAAAAAAAGTGGGATCATTTAAAAGATGATGTATTCAAACTATTATGGTATGGATGGAACAAAAAAGTATGTTTAAACTATTTTGGGCCAGATAAGATAGTAGTACTAAATTTTGGCAAATAAATTAATAAACTACCATGATTAAGTTTATAATCCCAACTATTTTTCACTTCTTACTATTATGCAGCAATTCAATTCAGTGAAATTATGTGAATTTTTTCCTTCAATAATGCTAAAATGGGTATTAATTCCTGAAATGTGCCGAAGTTTAAATTAATTCCCTGGGTACCGTCCACGTAGGACGGCACGCAAGAATTTTGTTTTTTTAACAAAACCGCTACTCCAAGTAGCGGTTAATACCAATAATGTAAAGTTGACCGCTACTTCAAATAGCGGTTATATGATGTCCTTAAAACAAGTTATAAAAGGCATGCATATAAACCGCTACTTCAAGTAGCGGTTAATACCAATAATGTAAAGTTGACCGCTACTTCAAATAGCGGTTATATGATGTCTCTGAGACAAGTTATAAAGGGGATGCATATAAACCGCTACTTGAAGTAGCGGTTTACTGGAACAAAAAAAAAAAAAAAATTTTTTTTTTTTTTTTTGTTCCACAAGAAACCGCTACTTCAAGTAGCGGTTTTGCCTAAGAAACCGCTACTTCAAGTAGCGGTTTTACCCCATATACTTGTTTTCAAATAACTTGAAGTTAACCGCTACTCGAGTAGCGGTTTTGCTTTGAAAAAACAAATTTTCGGCGCGCCGTCCCACGTGGACGGTATCCACTAATTAATTTGAACTTAGGCACATTTCGGTAATTAATACTCATTTTAAGATTATTCAGGAAAAAAATTCAGTTTATAATCCCAACTATTTTTCACTTCTTACTATTATGCAGCAATTCAATTCAGTGAAATTATGTGCTACTTTGGAATAGCGTCAAATATGATAACATATATGACAAAAGTAATGCACCAAGACTTAAAAACTGCAGCCAACAGTGTGAATATGTGGTCTGGGGTTGCCACAGTGATGCCTCTTCTTGGTGGGTTTTTTGCGGATGCTTACACTGGTCGATACTTCATGGTTCTCTTCTCCGCTATCCTTTATGCCATGGCAAGTCTAACCTTTCTCTCTCCGAACTCTTTTATTGTCAATGGTATTACTTAGTATATACTATAAAGCTTATGGTAGAGAAAGAAATAAATAAATGTCTAATTTATCTATACAAATATATTAAAAGGCATTCTAAAGCAAGCACTACACGCCACGCGCTCTATCCCTTTTAGTTGTTTGCTCCACGTCATCAACATACATTAAAAAATTAAAAAAATATTTCGTACAAGATTCGACCACGCGACCTCAAGTTAATTTAAGAAAGCTTCTAACCAATGAACTATACAACATTGGGATGCTTTTTTTTTACATTGAAAATATTAATAACTGGCAGACGCCCTGGACCTAATAACTATTAGTGATTATAAAATGATACTTGTTGAATTAATTTTAGTATTTTACAATTGTATAGTATGAATTTACTAAGTGGTAGTGGTCAGCTGTAAGTCCCTTTGTCCTTAGTCTGTTTGTTTTTCTAGTCTCCAAGATATATGTTCAAGCATCAATATTTTGAATTATGTTTTAGTTTATATTATTACAAGTTTACTATTTTAAAAATACATTTTTCTTATGTAGAAGTATTAGGCTCCGTTTGGTAGGGTGTAAAACATTTTCCTCGAAAACTGTTTTCATCTATTTTCAATTTTACATTATTTGGTTTGCAAAGGAGTGTAATACTATTTTTCCTAGGAGTAAAATTGCTCTCCCAGTGATGGAAATTATTTTCCCTTCAAACTGAGGAAAAATTATTTTCCTTCCTTTTCTTTTATCTCTCTTGCACACTCCTCTCACTACCTCCTTACTTTCCCTTTTATTTTCCTTTCGTTTCATCATTTTTCTTATATGGAACCAAATAACGGAAAACTAATTTTGGAATTGTGCTTTCCATTATAAATTGTTTTCCATGAAAATCATTTTACACTGCAAATGTTTTACACCCAACCAAATGGAGCCTTAATGTAAATTTGTGGTCAAAGTCAGTGAGCCTAAAAATAAAATATTTTTCTCAAATATGGAGTAACAATAATTTGATACTAAAAGCTAGTTTTAATACCTTTTCACATACTGATTTCCAGTACATTATAGAATTTTCTCATACTAATCTCTTCCTTACCCGTTCAGAGTTTAGGCATTTTTACAATGACACAATACATTCCAAGCCTCAAACCTTGTGGTACCACTTCAAATACATGTCAACACGTTAGTAACGTCCACAAGGTGGTGTTCTTTATAGCAGCCTACCTCATGGCCGTAGCAACAGGAGGTTACAAGCCATGCTTAGAGAGCTTTGGGGCGGACCAATTCGACGACAACCATTCGAAAGAACGGAAGCAAAAGATGTCCTTTTTCAACTGGTGGAACGTCTGTGTTTCCTGTGGCCTATTCGTAGGGGTGACTTTGATTGTGTACGTGCAGGAAAATGTAAGTTGGGGCATTGGATTTTTAGTACTAACTATAGTAATGGGAGTTTCTGCCTTGGTTTTTGTCCTTGGAAGACCATATTACCGTTACAAGATTGCTCTTGGAAGTCCCTTGACCCCAATGTTACAAGTATTGGTTGCTGCTTTTGCTAAGAGAAATTTACCTAGCCCTTCTAAGTTCTAATCCGTCCTCCTTGTATGAAGCTCCCAAATCAGAGAAGCTCCAACTTCGGCTTTTGGGTCATACTAATAGACTAAGGTAATAAATGCATAGTTTAGCTAGGGAGATATCTGTTTTTACGAAGTTTGCTTAGGTCATGTTCACTTCAACTTAAGAGAGTATATTTCATCAGGTCGAACTAATTATTTTTGTAAATTAAAGCATTCATAAACACAACCATTATATTTGGGAAAAATATTAATCACAAATTGCAATGTGCTTGTATATCTTATGTGCAGATTTTTTGACAAAGCTGCAATAATCGAAAATCATGAAAGCAATGAAGTAGCCAAGAAGAATAAAATTAGTCCATGGAGGCTAGCAACCGTAACACAAGTAGAGGAATTGAAGCTCATAATAGCCATGGTACCCATTTGGATGATTTCCTTAATAATTGGCATAGGCAACGCGCAAGGCTCCACATTCTTCATCAAGCAAGGGTATACAATGAACAGGAAAATCTTCAAACACTTTGAAATACCAGCAGCTTCAATGGCCCTCCTATCTGCCTTAGGGATGATTGTTTCAGTAACTTTCTACGACAAAGTTCTCCTCCCATACTTAAGGCGAGTTCGAGGCAACGAACGAGGCATAAGCATCCTTACAAGAATAGGCATTGGCATGTTTATATTGATCATATCCATAGTGATTTCGGCTTTGGTGGAGAGAGCACGGTTAAACTTGTCATTACAAGGGAAAAATATGCATGTATTTTGGCTTGTGCCTCAAATATTTATCTTGGGTATAGGAGATGGGTTCTCCGCAGTGGGTTTGCAAGAGTACTTCTATGAACAAGTTCCTGACTCAATGAGGAGTTTAGGGATGGCTTTTTACCTTAGTGTTATTGGCGTCGGAAGCTTCGTTACTAGCTTATTGATTATTGTTGTGGATTATGTGACGGGGATGAATGATGGGAAGGAATGGATAGGCGTAGATGTAAACCATAGTCGTCTTGAATATTTCTACTGGCTCTTGGTGCTCATTTTTGTATTGGATTTGTGTGTTTTTGTGATGTTGGCTAAGAACTATAGGTACAAAAATGTTCAGAGGAATGTTGCTAGTAATGGTTATACCTGTGATGTTCAGGAAAGAGTGGAGTTAACTAGTGTGTAATCAATAGTCAATACTGTATAAATGTAAAGGTTATGTTGTATTGTTGTTTAGTTTGTTCACAATGATTTATATCACCTTTTAGTTGTATTCAAGGATTGTGAACAACTGCATATCATTTATTCAAATCATCTCATAACAACTATCTTACTTCCAGATCGATTGTATTCACGAATTCACGATTCAATCATCAAAATTGTGCAGATGTAATCCCACCCGGGTAATACAAAGCAGATTAGGAAACACATTCCTAAAAGTGATATATACAACTGTCAAACACGAAAAATTATTCCTGAATATTGCAATTCCCCAATTCCCTTTCTCGCAACCAATATCACATAAAATATGTAAATATCTCATCATTCCGATCAATATAATTACTAAAAGGATGATTCTTCCGGGTACGTTCTCTTCGTCTTCAAAATAAATAAATTACAAGTCTTATAAGTTCAAATATTTTTAACATCTTATAAAGTGTCTGAAATGAGCTTCATTAAGTTTAAGAATAAATTCAAGAGAATTCAAGTGAATAAAATGCATCCTTAATGGTCATAATAAATATGAACATAGACATATAATGATTAAAAATGGTATTAATTAAACTCTTAGATACTAAAACGATAATTTAGGATATTACTCGGACAAAAAAAATACTTTCTCCGTTTCAAATTAGTTGTGACACTTTCACTTTTCACGCATGCCAATGCAAAAAATATATACATATTAAGACAAATCTAACAAGATTCCATATGACTATATTTTTATTCACGTATAAATCACAAACCATGGTCAAAGTGAAATTTATGAATAGTGTAAAATGTCAAAGTGTCACATTTAATTTGAAACGGAGGAAGTAGTGAAATTATCAAACATGCGCGTGTACTCAAGAATCAATTATTTTTTCCACACTCTGGCAGATCGATCTTGAGATAAAGTAAATTTACTATCAGTGGAGCTGTTTATTTTTGAACTTAATGATCGGTTAATATCAGTGGAGCTGTTGAGGATGTAATGCTAGCTAGTGGACTATATGAATAATTGTTTCCCCTATTTATTTATTGATTCTAAAAGCCAAAAGGTGCTTAAATTGCTTGTGGATTGAGGTGAAAAATTTTCTCATGATCTGCAGACGACTACCACCTTAATTAGTATAGCTTTTAGGAAATTCCATTACGAACCTGAATTTTGACTATTATCGAACCATTTTGTCTCTTGTGCACCTGGAAGTATAGAACTAAATATACTCATTACCACTTGTTATGTTAAGACACAATGTGACACAGTGAGAGTTAGCTAACAGTTAATCAGCATTTAATTTGTTTACAATGCTAATTTAGCGTTTTCGCGTTGATATGGTAGGCTCATAAGATATTGTATTTAATTTAAAGGTCATTTGAATCATATCTTCTCTTGACTTATACTACAATAGAGTTAAACCTAGTCATATGATAGCATATCATGGTCCTTTCTTGATTGGGTTTTAGAACAAATGGATTTTCCTGATAAATGGAGGGGGTGGATTAAATCTTGCGTGATGTCGGCCTCCGCCTCTATATTGATCAATGGCTCACCAACTCATCCTTTCAAGCTCCAAAGGGGGTTGCGCCAAGGCGACCCCCTCTCTCCCTTCTTGTTCAATTTGGTGGCCGAATCCCTCATGTAGGAATTGATGCCTTGAATTCTGGTCAGAGGGCATGTTTCGTCGGCTCGCCCGATTGAATCGGGCAGGCTCGCCCGATCGGGCGAGACAACGTCTCAGCAGCAGCTCAAGGAGTGGAGCGCCCGATGGCATCGGGCGTGTTCGCCCGATTGGGCGTCGTAGCGAACTACGACTCGGGCGTCGTAGCGAACTACGACTCGGGCAATGGTCGCCCGATCGGGCCCGAGACTGGTTTTGGCTTGGCGAGTACCGCTCGATCGGGCGGATTCCACCCGACCCGATCGGGCGGAGGTTTAATGAGACGCGGATCGCGATTTTCTGATTTTGCATATAAATAGGTTTTTTAACCTAGCTTATTATTTGACGATTAAGACATTAATCACCTCTGTAATTCTGGTTATTATTCTCATCAATAATATTATTCTCTTTCTGCCCGTGGATGTAGCCAACACTCCGTTGGTGAACCACGTTAAATCTGTGTCTGATTATTCTTTGTTTTGCATTCAATATTTGTTCTTTCTCACATCTGTTATAACAAATTGGTATCAGAGCTTTGTGTTCGATCCGGGTGAGAAAGATGTCTGGGATGAATGTGAAAATTGATAAATTCACTGGGAGAAATAGTTTCAGTCTGTGGCAGATCAAGATGCGTGCTTTACTGAAGCAACAAGGGTTGTGGGCGCCGTTGGCAAAGAAGTCATCGGATTCAGAAACCGCTGAGATGGCCGTTCTGGAGGAGAAGGCGCATTCAACGATTATGCTATGTTTCTCTGACGACATAATTACTGAAGTTGCGGAGCGAGAAACCGCCGCCGTGTCCGTGGTTGAAATTAGAGAGTTTATACATGACGAAATCTCTAACCAACAAGTTGCTTTTGAAGCAACGTTCGGCTCACTCGCGTATGCGGAAGGTATGTCTCGAGGGATCATCTAGATAAATTGAATACTATCTTGCTAGATCTTCGTAATATTGATGTTAAAGTAGATGATGAGGATGCCGCTTTAATTTCGTTAGTATCTTTGCCTTTATCGTATGAGAATTTTGTGGATTCTTTTATTGTTGGGAAAGATAGTCCGTCATTAGAAGAAGTAAGATCTCGCTCTTCATACTAGAGAAGTCCGTCATCAGGCATCTGGTTCTAGTACGTAAAATCGGACATCCTGGATTAGTTGTCACTTTGGGGGTAAAGGACAGGGGAAAATCGGTAAAAAGAAATCGAACCATAAAAATTCGAATTCTAAGGGTCCTAAACCTAATGATGTGCGTAATTATCGTGAAAGAGAAGGGGCATTGGAAAACGAGTGTCCTAAGAAAAAGAAGCAAAGCGGGACAAGAATGAAGGTTCTCACGCTCCGGCGTAAACCGATGGTAATTCTGAGGAAGATCTGGCCCTAGTTGTTAATGATCAGTCACATTATAGGGATGTGTGGGTTCTTGATTCTGGGGCATCGTATCATATTAGTCCCTGCAGGGAGTGGTTTTCAACTTATGAGCAGATAGATGGGGGTTGTGTTTCTATGGCCAACAGGTCGCCGCAAAGTAGTTGGAATAGGCTCCATCGATTGAGGACTCATGATGGTACATTCTCGTACCTTGAACGAAATTAGGCATGTTCCACTCGATGACAAAGAATCGATATCTTTGAGTCTTCTTGACAAGTAGAGGTTTTGAGTTTTCAAGGTGAAGGTGGAGTTATGAGTGTTCTACAAGGGTTCGAAGGTAGTTCCGAAAGGTATTAAAAAGGGTACCTTATATTTTCTTCAGGGTTCTACTATGACAGGTTCCGCTGTTGTTGCATCATCTGAGGTTCCCAAGGAGGATATGACCAAGTTATGGCATAGGAGACTTGGACATATGGGTGAAAGGGGGATGCAAATTCTGTCAAAAAGGGATCTTTTGTGTGGGCACAAGGTGCAGGACTTAGAGTTCTGTGAGCATTGTGTGTTTGGGAAGCTTCATCGCAAAGAAGTTTCCAAAGGTCGTGCATACTACAAAGGGCACACTTGATTATATTCACTCGATTGTTGGGGTCCTTCCCGAGTCGAGTCTATTGGAGGTTACGGGTACTTTGTGTCGATGATCGATGATTATTCAAGGATGACTTGGGTAATTATGATGAAGCATAATAGTGAGGCTTTCATGAAATTCAAGCAGTGGAAGGCATTGGTGGAAAATCAAGTTGGAAGGAAGATAAAAAGACTGCGAACTGATAATGGTCCGGAATTTTGTTGGTCCGAGTTTAATGAGTTCCGCAAGAATGAAGGGATTGCACGTCATCATACTCGTCGGGAATACTCCACGGCAGAATGGGGTAGCGTAACGCATGAATCGTACAATGTTGGAGAGAGCGAGGTGCATGCTCTCTCTAATGCCGGGTTACCTAGAAGATTTTGGGGCGTAAGCCGTAAGCACGCCTTGCTATCCGATCAACCGTGGACCTCACACTCGGTATTGACTGTAAAACACCTTATGAGGTGTGGTCTGGTAAGCCTGCAGATTATTCTTTGTTGAGAGTTTTTGGTTCTACTGTTTATTATCATGTAAGTGAGGGTAAATTAGAACCTAGAGCTAAGAAGGTTGTATTTGTGGGTTTTGGGAGTGGAGTTAAGGGCTATAGAATCTAGTCACCGTCTGAGAGTCGAGTTATACTTAGTAGAAGTGTAATATTTGATGAAAATTCTATGCTTAACCCCACTCGTGAAGTCTATGGTAGTGTCTCGTTGGTAGCGATGTTGATAAACGGTGGAGCCGGAAGTCACTTATGATGGGAGTGAATTACAAAGACCAAGGTGGAGAAGATCAACATGGTGCTACCGAATCGAATCTTCTAGTCATCCATCCGCCTCATCCGAAGCACATCGAACAAGTATAGCACTTAATAGAGCTAGAAGAGTTGGTGTGGGACCTCCTAGGAGGTATGGTTTTGAGGACATGGTTGCTTATGCACTCGCAGTTGCTGAGGAGGTGGAGGTAGATACTCATGAACCATCCACCTACAAAGAAGCGGTCTCAGGCAGTGAGTCTGCTTAATGGCTCGCTGCTATGGGAGACGAAATGGAGTCTCTGGATAAGAATCATACTTGGGAGCTAGTCAAGCGTCGATGAAATGGAGTCTCTGGATAAGAATCATAATTGGGAGCTAGTCAAGCGTCCTAAGGAGAGAAAAATTGTCACTTGCAAATGGGTTTTCAAGAAGAAGGAAGGGACCTCACCTTCTGAGGGGGTCAAGTATAAAGCTCGGGTTGTTGCAAGAGGGTTCACTCAAAGGGAAGGGGTTGACTATAATGAGATTTTCTCACCAGTGGTTAGACATACTTCCATCAGGGTGCTACTAGCAATAGTTGCACATCAGGATCTTGAACTTGAGTAACTAGATGTGAAAACAGCTTTCCTACATGGGGAGTTGGAGGAAGAGATTTATATGACTCAGCCAGATGGGTTCCAAGTTCCTGATAAAGAAGACTATGTTTGCAGACTGAAGAAGTCCTTGTATGGGCTAAAGCAATCTCCTAGGCAGTGGTACAAAAGGTTTGACAGCTATATGATTGAATTGGGTTACAACAGGAGTCCGTATGATTGTTGTGTGTATCACAATAAGCTGGATGATGAATCATGGATTTATTTGGTCTTGTATGTAGATGATATGCTTATAGCTGCAAAGTCCAAGTCTGATATTCAGAGGTTGAAGAGTCTTCTCAGTGCTGAGTTTGAGATGAAGGATTTGGGTGCTGCGAAAAAGATTTTGGGGATGGAGATTTATAGGGAAAGAGATCAGAGGAACCTTTTTTTGTCACAGAAAGGCTACATTCAGAAGATTTTGTCAAGGTTTGGCATGTCAACAGCTAAGCCTATAGATACTCCAAGTGCCTCTAATAATCATTTGTCTGTTGCTTTTGCACCCAAGTCTGCTGAGGAGAAGGAGTATATGAGTAGGGTTCCTTATGCTAGTGCAGTAGGGAGTCTGATGTATGCTATGGTCTGCACTAGGCCGGATCTTGCACATGCAGTCAGTGTTGTTAGTAGGTTCATGGGTGATCCACAGTGATGCCTCTTCTTGGTGGGGTTTCTTGCCGATGCTTACACTGGTCGCTATTTCATGATTCTCTTCTCCGCTATCCTCTATACCATGGCAAGTCTAACCCCACTATCCCCCTCTCTCCTAACTTTTAATTCTCATCTAAAAAATGAATAAGAATCATAGTTAGATTTATAATTGCTTCTAATACTTACTAAGTGTTAGTGGTTAGCCCCTCAATAAAAGCGGTAGTAGTTAGGTAATAGAAGTAGCAATTAGAATGTAAGATTCACCCAAGATTGATGATCTCTCTCTATCTAATTATAATCTTGTGTAAATAATATAATTAGACAGATAGATGTGTTCTTCTTTTAGTCACTTCTCTTCATAATAGGACCTATTTAAAAAGTGTGACAACTGTATTTATTGCAATTAACATGAAATGGAGGAAACATCTATACTAATATATTAAAAAGCATTTCTGAACAATAAGGAACGCTGCCACGTGGCGCTCTCCCTAAGGGCATCTCACTCCATATGATCCACATACAATATAAAAATTAGAAGTTGCATAGTATAAAGTTCGATCTCGTGACTTCAAGCTAATATACTAAAGTCTTAACAACTAGACAAAGTGATATTTATGTTATTATTTTAAAGTATGATACTAATAAATGAAAATTTTCCTTACCCGTGGTATAGTCCGGGCCTAATAACTAGTTGTATAAGAAAAAGATCACTATATAAATATAATGGACGTATTTTTTTAGGGTATACCGAACTTATAATATGAATACAACCATCCTTGTAATAAAAGAAAAGGAGCAATTAGTCGTGGTCCAATGTTGAATAGTTTTATTAGATCTCAAGAGAGGTGTTTCAAATTCCTAATAGTTATGTGTAAAATATGTACTAATATTTTAACAGGCGTTCTTGAACAAAGAATTGTACTACGTGCACTCTTATAAGGTGTTTGCTTCATGCATCCACATACAATAAAAAAATTAGTAAATGCATTGCATAAGGTTTGATCTTGTGACTTCAAGCTTATATACTAAAGTCTTAATCACCAAGAGATATTTAATGTTATCAATTTAGAACAAAATATTAATAAAAGAAATATATAAGTAATTAGGGAGTCTCCCAGGCCTAAAAACTGGTTATATTTATTATTAAGGGTTTTTTAGCATTAAGGAAGAATATAATGAATTTCCACATAGAGTGGTAAAACAATATAAGAATGTTTATTATCATTCAGGAAAAAATTTATCAATGGGCCGGGTTTTGTATTTTGACTCTTTCTAATTACTCTAAAAAGTATTGAGTTTTTCTTTCAGATACAAAGAGCTTGGGCCTTCCCCATATCAAGGCCCACACTCTTTAGTCTTTACACTCCATTACCCCCTCAAACACCCCCCCTTTCTCGAAAAAAATTGCTGCTATGAAGTATGAGGATTCGAATTGAAGGCATTTCCTAGGTCATACTTCCTCCGTTCCGAATTAAATGCAACAAATGCACTTTTTCACTATTCACACTTTTCACTTTGACTAAGATTTGTGAAGAAACCAAAATCAAGGTTTCACGATTTCATTCAAAGAGAAATTTACAGAGAAAATGTTCAGGAAGAAAGAAGGAAAGAAAAATCAGTTATTCAGCTCAACTAACTCCCTTATTACAAGAGCTAAAATATAACTATTTATACTAACTAAACTAACCACTATTGCTGACTAGGAAAATACATTTTTACAAAATATATAAATAAAGCTTATACTCCCCCTTCAAGCTGGACTTGGGAAACAAGACCAAGCTTGGAACAAAGTAATCGATGTTGAGGAGAAGAAAGAGATTTAGTTAGCAAATCAGCCAACTGAGCAGCACTAGCAACATGAGCAGTTGTAAGAAAGCCTGTTTCTACTTGCTCCCTGACATAATGCATATCCCTTTTTAGATGCTTTGTTTTCTCATGAAATTTGGGATTTTGAGCAAGATGTTCAGCTGAAGTATTGTCACAATACATAGTGATAGGAAGCTGTGGAATGACTTGAAGATCTTCTAATAAACCATGAAGCCAAACTAATTCACTAGCTGTGGAAGACATGCTTCTGTATTCTGCTTCAGCAGAAGATTTGCTGACTGTTGTTTGCTTCTTAGTCTTCCATGAGACCAAGTTATTGCCAAGAAACACTGCATAAGCACTCAAGGACCTGCTGCTGAACTGACAAGCACTCCAGTCAGAGTCACTGGAAGCAGAGATGACCAGATTGCTTTGTGCAGAATAAAATAAACCATGATCTTTAGTACCTTGGAGATACTTTACAACATGTAGTGCAGCTCTTAAGTGAGGAACACGAGGTTGATGCATAAACTGGCTAAGGTGTTGCACAGGATAAGACAAATCAGGTCTTGTTAAACCCAAGTATAGAAGTCTGCCAACTAATCTTCTGTATACATCAGGCTCATCAAGTATATCACCTATTTCAGTTGAAAGTTTTAAACCAGTAGGTAATGGAGCAGGAGAAGATTCACAATTTTCCATACCACAATCAATGATAATATCATTGATGTACTTTTTCTGAGATAACAGAACACCATCTGAGCTTCTGAATAGTTCAATACCCAAAAAATAGCTCAGATTACCAAGGTCTTTGATGGTAAAAGCCTCATCAAGAGATCTTTTCACAGCATCAATTTGTTGCATACTTGTACCAGTCACTAGCATGTCATCAACATAAACTAAGATAGCCAAAAATTGACCATCTAAGAGTCTAGTAAACAATGAGTAATCCTGTTTAGACTGTATAAAACCTAAGCTTCTAAGGAACTTAGTCAATTCTTTGTTCCATTGTCTAGAAGCCTGTCTTAAGCCATAAATTGACTTTTTCAACTTGCAAACTTGACCATTACAAGCTTTAGTATAACCAGCAGGAGGAAGCATGTAAACTTCTTCATCCAGAAACCCATGTAAAAATGCATTGTTCACGTCAAGTTGACACAGAGGCCAACCATGAACAATAGCCACAGCAATCAGAACTCTCACAGTTGCTAATTTAGCAACTGGAGCAAATGTTTGTGTAAAGTCTTGCCCCTCTATTTGCTGGTAGCCAATAGCCACTAAACGAGCCTTATGTCTTTCAATACTACCATCAGGTTTCAATTTTGTTTTATATACCCACTTTGAACCAATAGCTTGCTTGCCTTCAGGAAGAACTGTTAATTCCCAAGTATTATTGGCCTCCAAAGCTGCCAATTCTTTATCCATTGCCTCAATCCAATCAGGATTGTTTTTAGCTTGATTGTAAAATTTTGGTTCAGTAACATGATGTGAATTTACTGCAAAAGAAGCAGATTCACTAGAAGAGGATTGTATGTGATGATTTTTGTGAGGAATGTAAGTGGAAACAAAATCTGTAAGTTTTGTAGAAGGTTTAATTTGTCTATGAGAAGTTCTTGGAATGATTGGTGTAGGATCAGGAATAGAAGAAGAAAAAGAGTTAATAGAAGATCCAGATACAGGGGAAGAGATATGATGAGAATCATGAGAAACAGAAGTGTTGTTATGTGAAGATTGAGAAAAATTTGAATGATTCAAGTCAGAATTGGAATCAAGATTCAAGGAAGAATTCAAAGAATTATCAGAAGAATAATGAGTAATAGGAACAGAACATTCTTCAGAATTTGTGCCAAAATTAACAAGAGGAATAAGAAGAGAAGATTGAGAAGAATGAGAAGTGGTAGGATATGGAAATATAGTTTCAAAAAATATGACATCTCTGGATACAAAAGTAGTGTGAGTATTTAAATCATACAGTTTATAGGCCTTTTGACCATATGGATATCCCAAGAAAATACATTTTCTTGCCCTTGTATCAAACTTGTCTCTTTGAATGTTCATGTTATAGGCAAAACATAAACAACCAAATACTCTCAGATTACTGTAGGAAGGAGATTTTTGAGACAAAATTTCATAAGGAGTTTTCCAATTCAACAGCTTGATAGGAAGTTTGTTAATAATGTGAGTAGCAGTTAACAAACAGTCTCCCCAAAATTTCTTAGGAAGTCTAGCTTGAAATCTTAAAGCTCTAGCAATAGCCAATAGATGCTTGTGTTTCCTCTCAACTCGTCCATTCTGTTGAGGAACATGAGGAACACTTCTCTGATGAAAAATACCCCTTTCAGCAAACATCCTTAAGCATTCTTTCTTTATCAGTTCAGTTCCATTATCAGATCTAACACTTTTCACCTTAACCTGGAACTGATTTTCTACTAATGCTATGAAATCAGCAACAACTTTAGATACTTGAAGCTTGTTATGTATCAAGAATGTCCAAACAACCCTACTATAATCATCCAATATAGTAAGAAAATAAGATGCACCATTAAGAGCAGCAACTTTATATGGACCCCACAAGTCAATATGCACTAATGCAAAACAAGAAGTAGCTCTATTTGTGCTGATAGAAAATGGCAATTTCTCTTGTTTACTATGTATGCAAACAGAACAATTGTACTCTTTCAATTCCTTGCAATTACAAATTGCTATATGTTGCATTTTAGATAATGAAACATGTCCTAAACGAGCATGAATCAAATCTAAAGTAGGTTCAACAACACATTTATTCCTATTACTAGTAGCAGTTCTAGCAGGTAATACTTGAGCATCAACAACCATCTCAGTTACAGCAGCATTACAAGATGTTTTATTACTATATACCTCAGAATTCTTGATATGCTTCAAACAATTGACATTGAAAAAGTACAAACCATTATACTTCTTCCCAACAGCAATGATATCTTTACTAGAATGGTCCTGAAAAAGGCAACCATCACTAGTGAATATTACTTCAATATCAGATGTTTTCACCAGTTGTCCTATAGACATCAGATTGTGTTTAAAGCCCTCTACCAATAACACATCATGCAGAACCAAATCTTCACTCAAAATTACTTTTCCAGTCATTTTCACCAATTTATGACTTCCATCAGGTAATCCCACTTTGATGGGTGTATTCAACATTCTTTTATCAACTAATATTGATTCATCAAATATCATGTGATCACAAGCACCAGAATCTATAATCCAGTTATTATTATCATGTTGTTTAATCACAGAACATGAAAAAGATTGCAAGTCAATACCTGCAAAACTAGCAAAGCTAGTAGATCCAGCTCCACTGTTGTCATCATGATGTTGCTTGTCCTTCATAGCACGCATCACTTGTTGACAAATAGCAGCTAACATATCAGAATTGATATTGTCAGTAGCATTAGCAACATGTTGAGAAGATCCAGTATTGAAATCAAGAGGAGTCTCCTCATATTCAGTATGAGCATTTGCAGCAATTCTGTTGTAATTGTTGTTGTGTGATGTTCCACCTTTCTTACCAGCCTTAATTGTGTTATACCACTCAGGATAACCAATTAACTTGAAGCATTGATCCACTGAATGTCCTCTATTTTTACAATGATCACAGAATTTCTCCATTTTCTCTTTTTTCCAATCTATTTTAGGTAGATTAGAAAAATAAGGTTTCTGTGCCTGTGTTCTCTGAAATCTTTGTGCAGCCATTGCACTACTTTCAGCACCAATCTCTATATTATTAGCACTAACCTCCTTTTGTTTCTCAATTTGTTGGGCAATTGAGAATACACGATTAATGGTAGGCAGTGGATCCATGGACAGAACATTAGTAATCGTAGTATCAAAACCACTATTCAAACCAAGAAGGAATTGCATCAATTTATCTTCTGCTTCAAGATCTTGTAATTTCTTCAAGAAATTGCAAGTACATTTACTCAAAGCACCACAACTACAAACTGGCATCATCTTCAAACTTTGCAATTCATCCCATAATTTCTTGATTTTTCCATAATAAGCCACAATAGTCATATTTTCCTGTTTTAATCCATCAATTTCTTTCTTCAATTGATATATCAAAGGTCCATTAGATTGACCAAATCTCTCTTGTAATTCACTCCACAATTCCATAGAATTCTCCATATAACCAAATGCATCAGCTAATTCAGAGTTCATAGAGCTCAAAATCCAACTCATTACCATATAATCAGCTCTTTTCCACTTCTGAAAATCCTTATTCTTCTCATCAGGTATAGTTAGGGTTCCATTAATGAATCCTTCCTTATTTTTCGCAATTAAAGCGCGACGCACATTTCTACTCCATCTTACAAAATTACTTCCAGTAAAGATTGCAGTAACTAAAGATGCAGTAGGATTATCAGATGTAGATATGAATAGAGGATCAATATTACCTCCATTTCCTCCATTTTCGCCATTAGCATTACCTCCATTTTCGCCATTCGCTGAAACCTCAGAATTTTGAGCCATAATTCTTCAAGATTTTGATTGATTTGCAAGATAACAAGATCACAAAACAATCGAATCAAAGAAATTTGCCAAAAAAAAAAAAAAAAACAAGAAAATTTGAAATCCAAGCTTATCGCAAGATTTCGCACAATTTCAGTATGATTTTTAATCACTAAGAAAATTTTATGAACAAAATCTCAATCTCATAATGAGATTCTAGCTCTGATACCATGAAGAAACCAAAATCAAGGTTTCACGATTTCATTCAAAGAGAAATTTACAGAGAAAATGTTCAGGAAGAAAGAAGGAAAGAAAAATCAGTTATTCAGCTCAACTAACTCCCTTATTACAAGAGCTAAAATATAACTATTTATACTAACTAAACTAACCACTATTGCTGACTAGGAAAATACATTTTTACAAAATATATAAATAAAGCTTATAATTTGTGATTTATACATAATAAAAAAACATAGTCAAGTGGGATCTTGTTGAATTCGTCTCGTGACATACTTTCATAAAATGTAATTTTATAATTTTTACTTATATGTAATTATAGATATTTTTGGTCAAAATAATGTCCTGAGATGCGTAAAAGTGCATTTATTGCATTTAATTCAGAACGGAGGGAGTACAGTTTTTCCTGAATGATCTACATAATAAGATTATAACATAGAATTAGTTTAATACTTCCTTAACTCTAACAAAGTTGTACATTTCTTGACTGATTTACTCACAGAGTTTAGCCATGTTCACAATGGCACAATACATTCCAAGTCTTAAACCTTGTGGCACAACCTCAAATACATGCCAA
Organism: Beta corolliflora; assembly: GCA_947648045.1. NCBI lineage: Eukaryota > Viridiplantae > Streptophyta > Magnoliopsida > Caryophyllales > Amaranthaceae > Beta > Beta corolliflora. The sequence goes on from CANSZD010001793.1 coordinate 184,645, forward strand.
CATATTAGCAACATCCACAAGGTGGTGTTCTTCACAGCGGCGTACCTCATGGCCGTAGCAACAGGGGGTTACAAGCCATGCTTAGAGAGCTTTGGGGCGGACCAATTCGACGACAACAATCCTATAGAGAGGAAGCAAAAGATGTCCTTTTTCAACTGGTGGAACGTCGCCTTCTCATGTGGTCTCTTCATAGGCGTGACTTTGATTGTGTACGTGCAGGAAAATGTAAGTTGGGGCATTTGCTTTATACTACTAAAGTACTAACCACAGTTATGGGAGTTACTGCCTTGGTTTTCTTCCTTGGAAGACCATTTTATCGTTACAAGATTGCTCTTGGAAGCCCCTTGACCCCGTTGTTACAAGTATTGGTTGCTGCTTTTGCTAAGAGAAATTTACCTTGTCCTTCTGATCCCTCCTTGTTGTATGAGGTTCCCAACTCAGAGAAGCTCCAACGTCGCCTTTTGGGTCATACTAATAGACTAAGGTAAATGCAAATTTACGGAAAGATTACATGCATTCTATTTTTTATTACTTGGATTCTTACAAGGTCTGCGTAGGTGATGTTCACTTCAATTTTAATAAATACTCCCTTCGTCCTCTAATAGGCTTCCAATTTCTCCTTTTCACGGTTGTCAATGTATTTTCTATTATCATTTTAGAAATGAAAAGTCTATTATGGGGTGGAGTAATATTCAGAAAAAGTTAGTTTTAACCTCTAAAATTTGTTCAGTCAAAAACATCAGTGTTTTTCAATAAACAAGTTTAATTGCCAAAATAAGTTTGGCTTATTCGTTCCATTCACTTGGTTTTTACTAAACTAGAATTATTCCATTAGTAAACTGATCGAATTGAACTGAGCTGAACTAAGTTAAGTCCAAAAGAACAGGGCCTTAATGTGCTTGATTGTATATATTATGTACAGATTTCTTGACAAAGCTGCGATAATCGAAAAGCATGAACTCAACGGAGTAGCCGAGAAGAAGGAATAGAGTCCATGGAGGCTATCAAGCGTAACACAAGTTGAAGAATTGAAGCTAATAGTAGTCATATCATGGTACCCATTTGGTTAATTTCCTTAGTTTTTGGCATATATAGGCAATTCCCAAGGCTCCACATTCTTCATAAAGCAAGGGTTTTCAAGCACTTTGAAATACCAGCAGCTTCAATGGGAATTTTTACTGCCTTAGGGATGACTGCTTCAGTAACCTTGTATGACAAACTACTCCTCCCATACTTAAGGCGGGTTCGAGGCGACGAACGAGGCATAAGTATCCTTACAAGAATAGGCATTGGCATGTTCATATTGATCATATCCATGGTCATCTCGGCTTTGGTAGAGAGGGAAAGGTTAAATGCCTCATTACAAGGGAAAATTATGCACATTTTTTGGCTAGTGCCTCAAATTTTTATTATGGGTATTGGAGATGGACTTTCCTTAGTGGGTTTACAGGAGTATTTTTATGAGCAAGTTCCTGACTTAATGAGAAGTCTAGGGATGGCCTTTTACACCTTAACTAGTTATTGGTGTTGGGAAGTTTTCATTTTATATTAAACTTTAAAAAAAAAGCTTTTTAATTATTGTTATGTGGACTATGTATCTAATTTTATTTTATTTTTATGTGGCTGAATGATGGGAAGAGATGGATAGGTTTCTTACTATTTTAATTATTGTTTGGACATGTGCTAGCCGATGGGACGAGATCCATAGGTCGTCTTGAATATTTTTACTGGCTCTTGGTGGTCATTTTTGTGTTGGATTTGTGTGTTTTTGTGATGTTGGCTAAGAACTATAGGTACAACAAGAACAAACTTATCCTAGTATTTTTCTTGTTGGAGTTAGTGGCTGACTGATATTTTTTCTCACTCTAAGTTTTGCTTCAAAAGAACAAAGAGCTCATTATCCCGCATTGGTGGTTTAGTAGCCTATATAGAGTTTTCTTCTTTATACGTTTATAGAAGGTTTAGAGGAAAGGAACTAATCACCACATGCGCATACGCGACTGGGCTTAGGCATATGGGTGTTTGAGATGTTCTCAAACTGTTCAAACTGTTTTACCAGTTTTAGTTTCTACATTTTTCATAGACTCGAAATTTACCCAAACCCGATTAGATCTGACCGGATGCAAACACCTGGATTGCCCCTTACAACTAAACTACTCAGAAACACCCGTGCTGCTTTGTTTTTTCATGGAGTATTTGCAAAAACTATTTGGTGCTTTCTCATAATAAAGGGAGATAGACGTCCCTCGCAAATCCAGGGGTGTAAAAGGATAAGTAAATCACTAGCAAAGTACACATTTCATTTTCATTCATTTCATCTCTATTATGTCATTCACACTGTCACACATGGGGGTATACTGTTATAATTTACGTCAAATTTTCCAATAGTCAGTTGGGTAGTCGTAGTACAAGTTTTCCAGTCAGTTATCCACCAAAATTATTTTTGTTGATCAGTCCCATCACTCATCAGTCTGTCAGTCAAGTTAAATGGCTTCATGCCTTCCCTCTCTACCCTTTTCCCATTTTCTCTCTCCTTTTCATATAGTATAACTCTGACACCACTTGTAAATACTTCGATGAAAATCTAAATTTTAATACGATCCATCTAATGATAATAATAACATACGACAATCCTTATAATAACAATAATGGAGTAGTACTTAAAAACAATTAATAATAGCATTAATAGAGGAGTAAGGTCTTGTTCTTTTAGACTTATTTTCAGTTCAGTTCAATTTAGTTCGGTTGATTCGATTCTCTTTTTGATTTGGTTTCTCGCCCGTTCTTCTTTTTACAATTCGGTTTTTGGGTTCGGTTCGATTTACTCAATCTCTCATTCTAAAAGAACGGGGCCTAAATGAATCAACAATTTTGAAAAAGTTGATCATTGTTTGGTTTATGTAGAAGATTTGTATATGAGGGTGTGGTATCAAATTGTATTGCGAAAATTTTGAGGGTGTTAATTCTCCTTGTTCTTTTTCCAATTTTCCAGGTGTCATTTTATTGACATGGGTTGGATTAGTTGTGCAGTGTTCTTCTTCTACAATATTTTTGAAATTATTGAAACTCTTTTGAGCTTACAAAAATTAAAATTAGAGGTTGAATAGCACTTCTAACGCTCAAAATAATTCAAAAGAATAATTTTTGTATCAACAATCTTAACAACTGTTTCTTAATAAAAAGATAAAGTGGTCCCTCGATATTATTTGATTTAGCATATACTCTTTGTAATATAATATTTTTGTAGTATTAGTATTCCTAACAAGATAGATATTCAAATTTAATTTGTCTAAAAAGAAAGTTACTTTGAATCATAACGCCAGGTACGTGTATTACATATCTCTTTAAGGTATCAGATATCACCAAAGATCTCTTACGTGAACTGCACATAACAGTTTCATATCCAGGCTTATCGTTTGCCCTCCTCCACTACGAATGGGGGAAGTGATAGAGGATTTTCATAAGGATAACATTTTTATACTATAATACTATGATAACTCCTAAATAAACAAGGATACGCATATAATATTTTTATTTACAGTAAGATAATACACACAAAGAATTCATCATAAACTAAAGCACCACAAAGATATTATTAGAAATCGATACTTTTAAGATAGTCCTTAAAGGATCAGTGTTGTAAGTTTTTGGAACAATTTACAATTACTCAATATTAAGCAGAGATTGTAGTAAAAAATCATGTGTAGTCTATTACGGCATCAAGTGTATAACTATTATAGTGGAGTGGTGACGTAAGATAATGAGAAATTAAATTTTAAAAAAGTACTTCTTCCGTTCCAAAATAAGTGAAACACTTGTCTCAAAAAGCTCTCACATAAATGAGAGAAGTGTTTCACTTATTGTGGAACGGAGGAAGTATTTAACTGTAGAAAACATCGTTACAATCATTGGCATTTTTGTACATAAACACACATATATATAAGTTTAAATCATTATAATAATTGTTATTATCTACCAAATGACAGGGAAAAAGTAGAAGAAAAATATCAACCAAAAAAGGAAAAACAGATTGAATATAGCAGACTTTTGAGATCATGTGCAAGCACAAATTGAAAATTCAAAATCGCCAATATCTAATATTCTATATCATCCATTTTCATAGATAAACAGCGTGAATCTTAGTTGACAGTAGTTTTGAAAAGAATACAAAATTGTGTGCATGAAAAGTAGAGAAAGTATTGGCGCATACCCGGTATGGGCCAACAGTGTCCATACCGGGGTATGTTAGTAATTTTGCCAGAAAAAGACAAAAAAATGTTGACTTATTGGCAATTTAGACAGCTCTGATCATGTAGGAGAGAAATCAGATCAACTATAATGTGAATCAGATCATGCATTAGTAATTTTGCCAGAAAAAGATAAAAAAAAATTGACTTAATGGCAAGTTAGACAACTCTGATCATGTAGGAGAGAAATCAGATCAACTATTATATGAATCAGATCAACTATAATGTGAATCAGATCATGCATGTATGTAAGTAAAAAAAAAAAAAAACCAAAAAAAAACAGAAAAAGTTGTATTTTTTTACAACTTTGCCACGGTATGGACACTGTTTGTCCATACCGGGTATGCGCATATCAGCGCTCTGAAAAGTAAAGCCAAACTAAGACCTTGTTCTTTTGGGTACAATTTCAGTTAAATTTAATATAAATTAGTTATTTTCCTCTCACATTTTAACTTAAAGTCAATTTAATTTAGGGTCTGTTATCCCCAACTTATTTTCAATTCAGTTCAGTTCAATTCAGTTCAGTTCAGTTCCTCAATGATAATCATTACTATTAATTAGTTATAGTTTAATTCAGTTCAGTTTAATTCAATTCAATTCAATTCAGTTCAGTTCGGTTCAATTCAATTCAGTTGTTTTATGACGAAGAGAACCGGACATATAGTTGAGTTCAACACAAAAGACGGGAAAGAGAAAATAATGTACTCCATAATGAAAATGAAAATACATTGCTCTAAAAAAAATGAAAGGACACAGGCGAAATTATGAAAAAAGATGATACTGTACAAATACCCTTTAGAAACGAAACCAAAACCATGAATCCTCTTTTTTTATAAGAGAAGACAGACATAAAGATAGCCACTCAAAAAACAACATTCATTTTCTCTCTCCTCCATGGACGAATTCTTCGGCCCATTCCACATCCCTCAACAAAGCAGACGACACAAACTCCGCTACCATCAAAACGACGACGTAGTCATCCCTAACCATCATTTTCTCTCTCCTCTTCAACTCCAACAAGCTACTTCATCATCATCATCACCTCTTGTGGACCCACTAATGGCTTCCACTAACCTTTCTTTATCCTCCTCAACTCACGCGCGCGCGTATCATCCTTCTCCAGTGGGCCCATTTACGGGCTACGCTTCCATTCTGGCCCGATCTAGGTTTCTTCGGCCCGCCCAAGATCTTCTAGATGAATTCTCCGCTGCAAATGGTGTTTCCTTCCAGAAACAAGGTCACAAGATTCTAGAAGATTCTGGAAGTTTGTTTTGTGACGATGATGATAATGAAGCTTCTCTTAGATGTAGTCATCCTAACCTCGTATCAATGCTTCATGAGGTCTGTTACTTTACTACACTACTGTACTCTTCCGTACTACGTTAATTCGATCTTCTTTTTTTTGCGGGTATTTTCACTTTTATGTGCTTTGATTTCTGTGTTTTAATACATCCATGCATTGGCCGTGTTAGTATTCATTTTTTGCCCTAATTAACTTGAGTATTTGTCAAAATTAATTAACATTGTGTTAAGAGTTTCGCTTTTTTAATGTGTGTATATTGGGAATTGTTTAGGGTGTTACTATTTAATGTTTTCTAGGCGTAAAAATCGTCCTCGGAATAATCTAATTATGTGACCAGTAAGTGGGATTTGTTGTTAAATTCCATGTGATTTACTCTAGATATACTTAGATTACATGTTCGAGAAAAGTGTTACCTAATCCGCTAAACCTGTCAATTGCGATCCAAAAATAGTGAATTTATGCACGCCAGTTGTCTACTTTTGCGCTAACTTAGGTACATTATTAGGTAGCGAATTGCATTCTTTCACCATCCTTGTTCTTTTAGATTTTTTTCAGTTCAGTTTCTAATAGTGCAGTTCAGTTCGGACACTCTCTCATGTTCAGCTTTCTCGCAATTCAATTTAGTTCAGTTTCTTGCAGTTCATTTCACCCCAATCCAAAAGAACGGGGATTTAACATTAACATTGGTTGGGGGTATTGGGGAATTTGGAGTATTTGTAACTTGTGAAGTGTCCAAGTATGAGAGTGATGAGTTGATGATCTCACAAGTGCTGACACTGTGGAAGGGGCAGGGTAGGACAGTAATTGGGTTTCTTGGGGGGGTAATATGGAGTATAAAATACTCCATATTTTAATCGTACATCACATCTTTTGCTGCACTGGCAGTAAGACATAAAAGATGTCTAGTCTTGTCAAAACTTATTAATCAAATCATTTCCTTCACATCTGATCTTACCCTTTTAAATAAATTACAGTACCAATTAAATAAGTTGTTATTTTAGTCTTTAGCTCTTTTCCTATCATACTTTTTTAACTTGCACTTTTTTATTCATGGTGTGAGGATTTTTAAATGAATAGTTTTCTTATTTAATGCACCTTTTTCCTGTATCACTGACCTGTATGATTGAGTGATGGAACATTAAATATTATTAGGTCTTTCTTTGATTACAAGGATTATACCCAGTGATCTAATTTAATGCAGTGTACTTAGTACTACCACTATGCAAAAAACTTTTACTTCTTCTAGTATGGTAGGTTACTGAGACCTCCTTAATTTGTATGCTATATGTAAACTAGATTCTAGAATTTTGATTTTGGTAACTTTTCTGATGAAAGTGTCATTAATGAAATCTTCCTTTTAACATGATGTAATGCACTAGTCATTGTTGTATATACACACTCAAGATAGATAGCTAGCCCTGTGAGAAGATCTAGATAGAATTTTCATAATTACAGAACTTTGAAGTTCGAGGGTGTCCAAGTAAAATATTTTGTTAGATACATACGTACGTCTTTTTTAAGGTTCTATATTTCGAGGTCGAATTTACATAATTTCTTTTTGGGGTCTGCGTTAATGATCTAATAAGGGTTGAATTAGAGAGGTTGGCCTAGTTGGCCTTCCTTTCACCTCTGTAATAATTAGGGTTCGATTCTTACCCCTTTGTGATGTGGGATCCCTAGATAAGGGTTGAATTAGCGACTACAGTTCGAAACTCATGTGTCTTATGCCTCTTGCCAATCCAATGCAGTACAGCAGTAGTAGGATCTGAACATCATAGGCTCATCCGCTCATAGCACTTCAGTTTTTTTTGGCAACTCATAGCACTATACCTTCAATCAAAACTAGTTGCAAATTTGGTGTTGCAGTTAAGTTGTCTACCGTATAAAGATTTAAGGAGGTTTGAGAAAAGCGTGGTTTTATTGAAAAAGAAAAAGAAACACGCCCACCGTGGGGCTCGAACCCACGACCACAAGGTTAAGAGCCTTGCCTCCCAACTGGCTCCACCATTTGTCCTCGTGAATGAATTATATATTTTTTTTTTTTTTTTTTTAAATAGGCTCGAACCCACGACCACAAGGTTAAGAGCCTTGCGCTCTACCAACTGAGCTAGACGGGCTGCTTCTTTGAACCAATTTTTGATTAAGACTACTTAAAATCTCTTAGCATAATATTCTAACCAAGAGTGGCAAGTTTGAGAGAGCACTTGGTATAAGACGCTTCTTGAAGACTGAGTTAGTATAGGTTGGTTAGTCTATGAATCAACTATGAAATAACTTGAATGGTACTTAATTAAAAGAATTACTTCTTGTCGTTCGATAGGCAATAGCATCTGATATACTCCACTTCTAATTACGCATACTTAACATTAGGGACTTATAGTCTAGGTTGCACAGAGACGGAAAATGGTGAGATTTCAAAATTTTAGAAATGGGTACGTGTACCCATACAAGATATGTATCGTATCGAGTACTAGCGCCTGTAGGTAGTTAGAAAAAGGGTTATCTGATACAATTCAAAAAGAAATGTACCGCCCACCGTGGGGCTCGAACCCACGACCACAAGGTTAAGAGCCTTGCGGTCTACCAACTGAGCTAGACGGGCCTGTGGTAATCCCATTTCCACTAATTTTTTGTTGTAAGATATAATTCTGTCTCTTTATTCATTAGTTCTCTCTTGATGTTTAATCTTCTCAATACTTGTGTTTTAGGTTTACAAGAGATATAAACTGTACTGCCAACAGATGCAATCAGCTGTTTCATCATTCGAATCTGTGGCTGGCCTTGGAAATGCTGCTCCATTTTTATGCTTTGCTGTGAAAGCCATGTTTAAGCACTTTCAGTGCTTAAAGAATGCCATTCTTGATCATATTCGAGTTACGAATAAAGCTTTTAGTAACGTAGACACCAGGAGAGATCCTACTTCAGGTTCCTGCTCAGAAGACAAAGCTCCACCTTCTAATTTTTGCCAACATCCTGTTTGGAGATCCCAAAGAGGATTTCCAGATAAAGCAGTAGCTGTTCTAAGGAATTGGCTATTTGAACACTTTCTACACCCGTAAGGATTTTTTGTCTTCCCCTCCCTATTCCCTAACCAATTTGCATATTACCATGTTAGTATATGTTCATTGAAAAACTGTAGTTGGCGAAATTGTAGTTAACTAAACAAGTGATACAAGTTTGCCAATTATAGTGTGACGAAAGTTTAGTCTTACTCATGTTTATAATTTACTGATGTTATTGGCATTGTGGTTTCAGTTATCCTAGTGATACTGACAAGCAAATGTTGGCGCAGAAGACTGGCCTATCAAGAAGTCAGGTTAGCTCTTCTTTCAGTAGTACTAGTGCCTAATTTCTTGCAAATGTAGTTTCTAGCCAACGCACTTGGAAATTTTTTTATGTGGCCTTATCAAAATTTGTCTGAAATTCATAGGTATGGAACATAATTTTTAATGAATAATATTGAAACTTGTTTGACCCGAAAAATGGGACAGAAATTGGTCTGAACTCTACTTGAATGTAGCCAACCCAAAATCGATTAGGCCGACAGATTTGTCATGTCTAGTTATGATTCTTTCTTTCGTATCGGCTGATCCTCATGGATGTGACTAAGTCTTATACTGGTTGTTACCTATCACAATCCTTCTCCTCTATGTGGGTACTGTACTAAGTACTTTCCTTGAACTTCAATAAGCCCTTTGATTATTTGAATAAAGGACCAAGAGTTTTGGCATACTCATGCAAGTTTATAAATTGGTCTCTTATTTATGTCTTGCATTAAGATTTGTCATGGTTGAAAGTTTTTTTTGGTTTGGACAGGTATCTAACTGGTTCACCAATGCAAGAGTTAGGCTATGGAAGCCAATGGTGGAAGAAATGCACGCGCTTGAGAGAAAATCTCAATGCTCTAAGGCAGCAGATACTAGGAAATTTAATTTGTCAACTGATCTTAATCATCAAACTTCACTACATCCTCTGCTCTCTGAGAAAGATTTCCAGATTACATACTCACATAGAGATCAGGATAATAATAACGGTCAGTATAAGCGGAGTAGGATAGAAGCTTTTCCAATAGCCGAGCAGGGGAAGGAAGAACAACATTTCGGCATGCTTTGCAACCGTCTTCCAAGCAACCAGGTCCTCGGTGTTGGAGGAAGCCAAACTGGAGCACATCTTAGCCATTCTTCCGCATTGAGCAACAACCAAGAAAATACAAATGGGTTATCTTGGGCTAATCATGGCCAAATTGTACCATTTTGGCTTGCCAAACATTGAGATTCATGGATTTAGGATTCGATCTTGGTTCTTGAAAGTGCATAATGGGGGATATTGTATGAACTTGGTGAAGTATCTTACCTGGAATTCATTTGAGTTTGGGATTCAGACTTCAGAGTGCACAAAATTGGCGCAGGATGCATTGGCCGTAGTTTGAGGGGTAAAAGATGTGCATGTTACGCATTGTAAAATATAACCCATACTATAGTATTCCATGTTCATCTTCCTTTACTCACGAAACCTTGTAATTTGCTTCTTGCATTGTACTATTTGGGAAGACAACTTCTGGCATATAGAAGTCCTGGTCTGATGGCAAAAATCAAGTAGAGGATATGTTATGCTGATTGCTGCCCCATAAACAGAAAGTTCTGTGGAGGTATACTGTGAGTTAACAGTGCAGAATTTCATTAATGTTCTCTGAAATTTGAACATAGTCTAGAGCTGACATTTGATAAAAGATGTCCAAGCTGCTGTCCCAATTTGGCCTGGCCCAAAAAAAGTGTGTTTTTGGGTAACCTAAAAACTGCAATTGAGGCCCGAAAAGCCAACCTTGGTTTTATCACCTCTCGAAGATACTAAAGATTATTCTTCCAAGTCACACCCTTTAGAAATTATTGTCATGTGGTTCTAATCTCTCATAATTATAAATTTGATATGATTTTATTTGAAAAGAAAGGAACTTTGTTTTTTTTGGATCCATATGAGCCACGAAGGCAGTACAAAGTACAAAGAAGGAGAGGGGAGATTCGAACCTGTGACCTATCGTTCACAGCACCTTAATCTTAACCACTAGGTTAAGACATCCTTAGTTAAAAAAAGAAGGAACTTTGTCATAGTACTAGTTAGACGGATATATAGTAGGGTTGCCGGGCCAATAAATTCTAATATAGCAACGTAAAACATTAACTTAATAGTATATTAACAACGTGAAACATGAACTTCGTAGTATTGATAATGGTTGAGAATTTGTGGCTGACGTGCACTTTCTGATTTTGACCAATTCTGTACATCGAAAATACTTCTATCAGTTGCTTTCAGTTGGCTGGAAAACGTGACATGCGTTCATAAATTGCACAAATGATATCCATATGTAATCCACTCATCCTACACGAGTACACGGTTTACTTGTTCTTCATTCTTTAGTAAATCTACTTTTTTTGAAGTGAGTAAATCTACTTTTTTTGAAGTGAGTAAATCTGCTTTTATATGATGTTCATTTTGGAATATCAAGACTTCATATTACATATCCTAGTATTTTCATAGTTATTCCAGATGACTTTAGCGTTTATAACTTTATATTGCAGATTGAGGTAAACTCCAAGTGACAAACATATAATTAAACTTACAATTTTGGGGATGGTGTTATAAAGATAAAGAGTGCTATATAAGTAGCATAAAAGTTTCATAATTAACTCTGATAAGTAGATTAAATTTCAAAAGGTACTATTGGGTACTATAGTTGTTCAGATAATAGTCTTACTAATTGTGTTTTGTGATAAAATGAAGGATTTTTGCGAGTTGTGAGGACTGAGGAGGTGAGGTGGCATCATGCTGTTGCACCTCTTAATTATATACCACTAGTTTTTTTTGCCCGGGAGATGCCTCGGGTCAGTTACAATAAACAAATATGTTATTATTCTTAAATTTCATAATTTATTTTGCTACTTTTCGTATTTTTTATCCATTAAGAAATTGAAAAATTCACGTCACGACGTGATAAGTAAATTTTTTTTTTAAAGGTTTGAGTTTGAAAATAATACCTTAAAAGGAATTGTGGTAAGAGAATATGACATACATCAATAGTCCCTTGTTAGTTACGTAATAAGAGTGTTAGAGATGTATATACTTGTTTAAGTATTTTTAATTAAGTATAATTATTACAAGACTTTATCATATTTTATTTGAAACTTTAGACAATAAAGCCGTAGTGTATTGATGGTTAAGCTCTTACTTTTCATTTCAAAGGTCATGTGTTCGATACCTTGCAATTAATATTTTTTTTTTAAGTGAGGAGTATACATGGACATAAAGCATTTGCATTAGAAATTTGAGTAGAGTGTTATGTAGCACATAGGCTTCTTTAGGCACGCCTTTTAATATATTTGTATAGATAGATAGATGTGAAGTTAAAGGGGTGCAACATGCTAGTTGTGTAACTTGTGTTAAATAAATTGAAACATGAGCTGAAACATGTGGCCAATATTGATTTTTTTTTAAAAAAATATGTGGCCAATATGCTCTTTATTCTTATGATGAGAGGTGGAGAGTTGGACTGACTATATACTAAAGCTATCCCGGTTATTTGGAAATTGTCAGTTAAAAAACTTGTCTTTTAATTTGAAAACAAACATATTCGGATTATGTAATTGAGTTATATTGGCAGGTTTGGTCAATCGAACTGGTGAATAAAATAGTTTAACCTACGACCCATGCATTATGTGAGCTCAGACTCAAGTCTACCTTATTAGTCACCTGAGGTTATGAGTTAACATAATAAATAAAGAATTACAAAATCAATCATTTATATCATACGATCGATGAAGTAACAGTGATGTACTAATTGTGACATTTTCAAAAGACGATTCCATAAGCAGTTTTGCCTTCATCATGTTGCAATTAAATGTTCCCCCATCTTATAATTTATACACATTTTGTGCCCTGAATAATTAGGAGGAGAAACTCTAAAGAACATAACCATATTTTAAGAAGGTGTTTGAAAATACTGGATTTATTTAACAGTTACACGCAGGTCTCGAACCATCAAAAAATGAAAAAGTTGAACCCACTATATCACATAATGTGCACAAGCTAGGTGGTGGCATGCTTGGGAGTTGGGATTAGCCACCTTAGCGCAATCTATCGTGGTAGAACTTCAAATGACATATCGCTATTGCACTAATAAACCAAGCGAAAATAATTATCATCTTTATATGTGGGACAATTGACCTATATTACACTTACTTTGTTTAGACCTCTATATTAGTACCACCCATTTTATTAATCTAACATTTTATGCATAAAGTACACAACCAATTACACCAGCGTTAATGGTACGCATGCAAATTAGTGCATACAGCAGTGAACATTTGGGTGCATTATGACTTATGAGGTTTGTCACAATGATAAGATTGATCCTCCATGTATAATGTTTTAAATTTGTATATATTTTGTTTTATTGGATTGGATAGATGAATTGTCCTAACGGATCGCAACCTCGCACAGGTCAACCCAGCCTGGGTTAGTGGGCTAGACACTCTGAGAGTAAGGGAGGAGGGTAAGGGAAATCCCTACCCTCAAAGTGCCCTATTTTGAAATACAACCCCAGTTAAGCGCACAATCCCAACCACTAGGCCAAGCTTAGCTTGGTAAAATAAAATGTGAGAATTTAACCACCAATCCACTACAATTTCAATGTTTTATATTTGTATATGAATAACGTATACTTCCTATATTTCTTAATAAATGCATCATATTTACTGGGTACACTTGCCAATACACAACTTTGACTATTAATATTCTTAATTATACACTCCAAAAAAACCATATTTCAATAAAAAAAATTATCGATATCAACCCAATAACAATTAAAATAATTGCATTTAGTTTTACAAATTAAATATAGTCAAAATTAGTATTTAAATAAAATAAAAGTCAATATGGCAAATCTATTAAGATTCGGAGAAAGTATATATATATATATATATATATATAAGGAGGTTAAGCGTAAATATCTGTGAGAAGATACTTTCTGGTCTCATATATAATCCGCCTGCTAATTCTTCTTTGGCGTTGGAGGAAATTATTATCTTTAAGACCGACTTTTAGGAAAGGAATTCGGTGGCAAGTGGGTAATGGGTTAAATATCTCTTTTTTGTTTGATAATTGGGTTTATGCCTATCCTCTTGCATATTTGTTTCCAGGAAATTGTTTTAATGGTTCTATTAAAGTTGGTCATTTTATATCGGAAGACAAACAAATGGAATCTAGAAGGTTTACTTTCGATTTTGCCTAACAATGTAATGTTAGATATTAAGAGTTTGTTTATTCCTTCCTCTAATATGGAGGATAAACTGGTTTGGGGTTAACTTCTCATAGTGATTATTCTGTCCAATCAGGGGCTAAACTTGTCCAAGGATTTGGTATTCGTTTCACTCCTAAAGTAAAGTTTTAGTGGATTTGGAAGCTGGAGGTTCCTCCGAAAATTCGTTTTTTCATTTGGAAGATTTGTTTGGATGGTCGTCCTATTCAAGGTCGTCTGGAGAAAAGTCATGTTTTCCTCCCTCAAGAGTGTGTTTTTTGTAATTTTCATAAGGAAGATGCTTCACATTTATTTTGTGGTTGTTCCTTTGTTCATAACGTGTTTGTTAAGCTTCATGATTTCCATGATTGGCCTTCTATTCCAATTTTTAACGATTTTATGTCTTTATGTGATAACATTGCTAATCTGCGTAATGAGTACTCTAAAGATGATATATGTAAAATAATATTTATGATTTGGTGGCATGTGTGGTTTGCCCGGAATAAGATTACTTTCTAAGAGGAATGTAGTTGCCCTTCTAATGTTGGTTCAGCTATTCTTCGTTTTGCTAAAGATTGGGATCATGCGAATCACCTTGAGGATTGTCTTGCTATTCCTAAAGCTCAGTCTTCTGTTAGGTCTATCAAAGAAGTTTGGTGGTTTAAGGGCATGTTCTCTTCGGCAAAAAACAACTGAACTGAATTGAATTATATTATAACTAATTAATAATAATGATAATAATTTAGGAACTGAACTGAACTGAATTAAACTGAATTGAATTGAACTGAACTGAGCTGAATTGAAAATAAGCTAGGGAGAACATGCCCTAAGCCCCCGTTGGATTTTTTTAAAACTTAATTTTGATGGCTCCAAAATGATAATGGTGATGCTGCTTATGGTTTTGTAATCAGAGATCATTTAGGTCAGATCACTATTATGGGAGTTGGTAGTCTTCACCATAAGTCGTCTATTTTGACTGCTGAAGCTTGGGGGTATGAGAGAGGGTATTAAGGCTGCTATTTCTTTAGGCATTAAAAATCTCTATATTGAGGGTGATAATCTTGTGGTTATTAACTCAATTAAGCATATTTGGAAAGTCCAGCGGAAAATCAATAATATTGTTTCTGATGCAGGTTTGGATTTCAGGATGTTCTCCACTCTTTCTATTAGTCATTGTTTCCGCGAGGCAAATCAAGCTGCGGATTTCTTGGCGCACAACGGTCACTCGGTTCGGACTCCTCATCGCTGGTTTGAATTTCATGATCCTGTGTTCCTTTTTATCATCCGAAAAGAATGTGTTAGGTTGGTCCTACTATATATGAAGGTAGAAAGATTTTTTAAGAAAATAAATAAATAAATAGTTTGGATAGAAAATAAGTTATAGGACATAGCCACATAGGTAGACTTTTGAACCCATAAAATAAATCGTGCTTAATTCACAAAATCCTTTGCCCACCTTCTACTCCACCCTTCACCGACTTATAAACAAATCATGGTTTTAACTTTTAACCGCTAAAGAAAATGACCATAATATCCTTGGTTGAAAATAAAAGAAGGCAAAGCAAAATTCAACAAGTCAAGTGGGTGAAGAATATTCGACCCGAAACATAACCCTTCACAAAAGATATTCCCAACTTTACTTTTCATTAGCGTGACAGTAAAAAATATCATTGTCGGTTTAAAATCACGATACGACGTCGTTTCTCTCCTTCAATAAATTCCGAAACCACCTCTTTTTTCCACTTCGTTCAAATTACGCAGCACACTGCAAAACCAACCAAATATAATTTTCAATTTTTTTTATTCATCTTCTTCTTCAACCACTCGATTCTCAATTTCTAGGGTTTGTAATTTCTTCAATCCCTAATTACAATCGTAAAACAATAGAAATCTTTACAAAAACTTCAATTATTCCGTCGAAAATGAATTACTAGGGTTTCGTTTCTTCAATTTTACCGAAAAATTTCCAGTTTTTTTGGTTTAGAGAGAGAAAAAAGAGGAGAGAGAAAGTGTTTCGCAATGCAGACGGAAGCGAGGGTAGGAGTAGTGGTAGATGGAGGACAAAGAGATGGATGTAAACGGAAATACGTACAAGTTAAGCAACAACAAAAAGCTCAAATTGGAACGATTTCGCAGCTTCTCGCCGGTGGAATTGCCGGCGCTGTTAGTAAAACTTGCACCGCACCTCTCGCTCGTTTAACTATCCTCTTTCAGGTGAGAGAAGTTCGGAAAAAAATCTCTAATTTAGGTGAGAGAATTATTTTTTCCAGTTTTTTTGTTTTTTTTTTTAAATTTTTTGAGTGCGTTTTAGTAGGTTTTGTTCAAGAAGGTGGAATATGAAGAAATTAATTAAAAGAAGTAACTATTTGTGATTCTTTTTTTTTTTTTTTTTTTTTGTATAATTTGTATTTCTTTGAGTTTGGCTTGTTATTGAATTGATAATTTTATTCGATGAATTTACAGAAAAGATGATTATTGAGGTTTCTAGTGAAATTGCGCTGTTTTCCGTGTTCGTATGCTACTTGTTTTCGTATTGTCCCCTTGAATTGAAGTAGTTTCTGCAATTTAGGGCACTAAGAAAGGAATTTGTATTGTTTTCTTATCCCTTTATAATGCTGTAATTGAAGTACTGTAGCAGATGGATGTAGAACGAAATTTGCCTAAAAGTTGTCTGAAGTTTTAAAATGTTGTTGATGTCTGACCGGGGAATAAGAGTTGGTTCGATTCATGTAGCAAGTTGATACTCGGATAACTCGTTTTATTAAAACTTGGAGATACTGTTTATGATTTCTGAAAGTTGATCTTGTTTGGTAATTAGTATTAAGATTCAATGGTTCAATTGAATTGTTGAAATTTGTTTAGTCAAATTTTTTTCGCATTAGAATCAAGTTTATCTGGAGAATGATGGTGTTGTTTATCTGGAAATTTGGAGAATGATGGTGTTGTTTATCTGGAAGTTTTGCTTTGCAATGTGATGTTTGCTTGAAGTATTGGCTTTTACTATAATCTTCGTGTTGCTTGGTTTGGTTTATTTGGTCTTCATTGTTGCATTTATTCGGTGTTTGCAAGATGTCTTCACTGGTTTTCTTTGCTTCTTTGAGGTTATAATTTTAAGATAATAAATTTCCAGCTAAGTTTACTTTAGTTCTTTGAGGTTATAATTTATTCTAACATTGTACCCTTATTGTGCTTTTAGATTCAAGGCATGCATTCGGATGCCTCAACATTGAGAAAAGCTTGCATTTGGAGGGAGGCTTCACGAATAATGCACGAAGAAGGATTAAGAGCATTTTGGAAAGGGAACTTGGTTACAATAGCTCATCGCCTTCCTTATTCCTCTGTCAGCTTCTACTCATATGAACGATACAAGAATGTTGGTAGCCACATTTCATAAGCTTACTACTTACATTTCTCGACTCCTAAACTTGTTTTGGTATGTTATTTTCTAGCTTCACTGTCCGGGGATCTGACATTTTCTCCTACGATTTTGTGCAGATTCTGCAATCATTTCCTGGATTAGAAAGTACTAGTGAAAATTTAAGTGCACATATCTTTGTGCGGCTAGCAGGTGGCTTTTTAGCTGGAGTAACAGCTGCAGCTGCTACTTATCCTCTAGATTTGGTGAGGACACGCCTTGCTTGCCAAGTAAGTTTCTTCAGCTGAACTCTCAGATCTTTTAATGCGCGTGGGTGCATTTGCGTATATATTGTTGTGATGCTATCATATTGTTGTCTATCAGCTCGGTCATCCACATTACTTTGAACTCTGTTGCAACTTTGATTATGCTCTTTTTATCTTATTTCTTATCTTGACCATAGGGCTGCTTTTTTATGCTGTATGTATTAGTTCATGTGGATAATAGAGTTTACTGATACACAAGCACTTAGTTGCTGTATTTCTATGGATGGATTCACTGGAATTGTGCTTTAATTTGTTGAACTAGCGAGATATGTGGTACAAAATATGAACATATAATGGAAAATGTTCATGGTTTGGATAGAGGCAAAAAAGGTAAAGCTGAGAACCCGATTTATCCAAAAAATAAAAAATTCTTAAAAGAGAAAAGGTGTACCTATATATTTCTCTGGCTTATCACTTGTATTTGTGCTTATTTAATTCTTGATGAAGTCTTTGACTTACAAGTTACATGTGTTGGTTGCATTAATATTTCAAGGTGGTTCTACTTCTTTTCTCTTCGTGGTTGTTACTTGGATTGATTTGCATATACCATTTTCCTTTGAAGTGGAAACTATGTGAGCAGTATAGTCAACTGGCTTGATCTAGTGGTTTCAGAGTTCATATTTATTCGACCTAGACTATTTCTTTTAGTTTGCATGAAATTGCTTCAAATTTTTTAACTCAAACTTTATCTCATGTTTATAGCTTTGTTTGACATTTTTGCAGACGAATGTGACATATTACAAAGGTATAGGGCATGCACTACATACCATTTGCAAAGAAGAAGGTCCACTTGGTCTGTATAAAGGGCTTGGGGCGACGCTTTTGGTATTCATTCTTGTCTTTTTAACATCTGTGCTATTGTAGGATATTCTTATGAACTGTTCACTAACTAACTTTCCTTTGTAGAGTGTGGGGCCAAATATAGCAATCAGCTTTTCGGTTTACGAGACGTTGAGGTCTCACTGGCAGTTAAAGAGGTGCTTTTCACATTAATTTTTCTACAATCTCTTGTGAAATGTGCTTTGCTGTTTAACTTTATCTTGTTAAACTGAGTTTTCTCCCCTTTTTTCGTTACCTTAGACCGCATGATTCTACTGTGCTTGTAAGTCTTGCTTGTGGAAGTATCTCTGGCGTTGCATCATCCACTGGTGAGTGAACCTAAACTTGCTTTAAGCAGCTTATAACATGCCTAAAATAAGTTTTTGCAGGTTTTTACTTGTGTTCTGAGCAATGTTTCTCATCTTATGTGTTTTTTGAAGTGTGCCATGACACAACATAGGTGTGACCCTGCGTAATTTACCTGTTATGATGATAATTAATGTAAATGGAATTGGCTGGCAATGTTTGACATTCACAATGTATTGTAGAGAATGCCAGACCAGAAGGAGAGGTTTTGGATGAAAGTAGTTAGATGATTTGACTTTGTTGTTCAGATACTCCTGTATATTGCAGCGAAGTTAATACTTCTAGTTATTATGCTTTTGATGCAGAGAAACAGGTTGAGGTGCTGGCTCTGCACTAAATGTCTAACAAGACTGACTCTAGAGCCAGGAACCAGGAAGTTGTTTATTTGTCGCGTTTGTAAGGAATTAAATAAAAAGTTGTCCTAATACTTGCAATTTATTGACTCTTTGATTCAAAATGCATGCTTGAATTAATCTCATCTCCCTTTTCTAGGGAGGCACCGATCTCAGATGATTTGAAACTTGTTCTCCTGTGCCAAATGTGAGAGGCTTCCTCTGTGAGGTATGCTTCTCACTTAGGCTTATTCTGTGGATGGTACAAAAAGGACCAAGTCTTACAATTTAACCAGTTACATTTTTGTTTTGCTTAACTTCTCGATATATTTTGAACCTTCAATTTATGTCTGGGTTGGAAAACGTTAAGTTTCTTCGGTGGTGGGACAATTAGCAATGCTGGCAATAGCTTTCGTTTAAATTATCAAGTAATGGTGATTGCTGTTACTTTGTGGTTCATGTCATCTTTTTTTTCTAGGTTATATGATGCTGTTGTAACATGTTTTATGTTGAAAAGCTAAAAGAATGATATTTGTACTTCTCTGATGTTACTCTGCTGTAAACCGCAGCAATATTTCCAATTGATTTGGTGAGACGAAGGATGCAATTGGAAGGAGCAGGGGGCCGTGCACGTGTATACAATACGGGTCTTTTCGGTACATTTGGACGTATCATGCGATCAGAAGGATTGAAAGGACTGTACAGGGGGATTCTCCCAGAATACTACAAGGTTGTGCCTAGTGTAAGCATTGTTTTCTTGACGTACGAGACAATGAAGAAGTTATTGTCAAGTTATCCTGTAGATCAGTAGCTTCCTGGATATAATGAATCCGGAAGGATGTATTGATATTGACATAGAAGCTTTTCAATACCCTGCTCCATTGATGCGATTTTAATTCTCTTTTTCCTTGGTCTAGACCGGTAGTATGGTGGCAAATTTTGCTTCTGTCACCTTTAGAATTTTTACTTGTATACAACATTGACATATGTTCTATTAATGTCAGAACGTGTGGGACTGTGCTCATCTCACTCTGTCAAATTTTTTCTTTGTTATGTGGCTTTGTATCAGTAAATATTTTGAAGGAGTGTAAGGTTTAATCTCCGCTTAGTGTATTACACCGATATTAGTAGTCAGTACTTCTTAGTGACCTCATCACGCGTCAATGAAGGAACAGTAACCACGTAGTACCATCAACTAATGGCGTAGCTATTAGTAACGCCGGCAATGCATAAACATCAATTATGTTGTATCATCAACTAGTGGTGAACGATAGGTCACAGGTTCGAATCTCCCCTCCCCTTCTTTGTACTTTGTACTGCCTTCGTGGCTCCAATAGACCAAAAAAAAAGAACTAGTGGTGTACTGCTTCTATATGGAACTTTTCTTGACCTTCCAAGCATTTCAATTTTCATGTGCTTTTTCACGAAGCTTTGTTAGTTAACAGAATTTTTCAAGGGACCAGATTTGTAATTATGGGTGAACCAAATCTTAATGAATCTGGAAGAACCAGCAATTAATAAAAACAAAGATGAACCACACCGAGAATTGAGGAATGGGGTAATAAACTTACTCGCAGAAGAATCAAGCATATCAAAAACTAGTTCAAAATTTCTTTATCCTATAATGAATGTCATAATAATCCAATTGATGACTATAATAGTAAATAAAAACGTTTGGATTCTGAACAAGTATATGGTAATACTCCTGAAGGTACACAACTAACAAATTATTATGTAATCGTTGAAATGTAATAATGCAAATATGTAGAAAGATCCCATAAAACCAAAGGGTGGAAACTAAGTCTAAGATCTCCATGTTTGCTGATGCTGAATAGTTGAGAGTTGAGAGTTGAGATCAAAGAAGAATTATCTGGTTGTTCGGAGAATTGTTCTCCAACGAACATGTAAAGAGCGTAAGATAGTAAATCCATTTGGTGTAGGTCTCACACCAATTGCTCCTCTCTATAACCTATTCTCGTTTCCATCAGAGAATAGAATGACTATCATGTGTGTATCAGTGTCATTGTATAAGGTGGAAAAAGGACTAAAAGATGGAGCTTGATGTTGTTTCATATTGGAAAACTTCCGGTGAAGCGTATATGATCTAGAGTACGGCGTAAACCATATTTATTCACAGCTGCATTGGCTGATCTGAAACCTCCCCCGTAAGCTGGAGAAGCATCATTGGCAATCTGGTGCAGGAAGAACTCACCCAACTTCTTCTCAACCTCAGAAGTCCTGCCTTTCTTTGAAGATGAATTAGAAGATGATGTTGAAGCTGTTGATGTGGATGGCATGTTTCGGAAACCGGGCATCACTTCTGACTCGAGCCACATGTATGAAAGCACCTGGCAGATACCTTCTTCAACCTCAGGACTAAGATTTCGGTAGCCTGCACAATTCTTATAATTAATATAAGATGTGTTCCTTGGAAAAAAAAATCAGATATGGCTCTCTTCATATGAGTTCTGTAGAGAAATTTCAAATTAGCCTATGGCCTTGTTTAGCAATTAGCTCTTCAGTGTTGGCTAGTTCACTTGACAGCTTGACCAAAATAATAGTATTAGATGCTTGAATTAGTTGTCTGTGTTAACTGTTAGCTTTAGCAATGACCAAAGATGTTGGCGTTAGCTGTTTACAAAGATGTTTGGTGAAATTAGTTGTTTGTCGTTAGCTGTTTGTTGTTAGTTGTTTACGCCCTTTATCGGGCCATAAGTTTAAAGATTCATTGGACATGAACATGAGCAAGACATAAGTGATTGGTAAACGGTCTTTATTAATGAAAGATAATAGTTTATGTGACAAATACGCATATATTTCTCATTATGAAAGCATTACTAACTTCAAGTGTAGAATGAATAAATACTATGTAGACATTAGTACACTACCTTTAAGGCGTAACCATCCATGCATCAACTCATGAGCAAGAATAGCACCAGTCAGCAACCTGCATGTAAACAAATACAAAGATAATCACAGATTAACATATCAAAGAGGACAATAAGAGAACTTTCTTTCAGAGAATCATAGCCAGCAGCCTCCATTCTGTGGCAGGTTCGTTTCTACGAAAAACATCTGTGACCGAGGCTTACCTTGGTAAACCATAGAGCACAAGAATGGCTGTAACTTCACATCTTCGTGTTAGCTTCTGGGGTTGTGTTCTCATTCCTACCAATCTATGTCCACCGATTCTTGGCCTTCTGAGTATCTGAATGATTTCGCGAACTCAAAGGTTATATGGTTGACAACAATTTTAAATCCAAAACATAAATGCAGATTATGGGGGCTTACACTGGTCACAGTCTGCTCTTCAGAAAGACATAAACCTCTTGTCTCTGGCATGTGATGAAATCCCTAAAGACAAAATTCGCTACCTTAAGAGATCAGGCCAACAAATACAAATTTTAAACAAAACTGTGGTGGTGAATATACAAGTGTTACATTTTTTTCCCCTACAATAGCTTCATTGAGGGCTTGTCTTTCAACCAAAAGCATGGGAATCTGTTGATCAATTCTCATGTTCATCCCTTCATAATAATCCCTAATGGCATGATAGAGAGGTTGACAATCTCCGGTGTCCATGATGGCAGATTCCATGCACTCTAAGCATATACTCCTTCCATCTCCTAAGGCGATGTACCTTGTATTCCAAGACTTCAAAATAGAAAAAGATCGGAAAGCATATCAGATATAGCAATTGACACACAGTATTGTATCAATCTGTCAATAAAATTATGTAAATGGAACAGAGTTCATTGCTATTTTCTGTGATTACCTCTAAACGTTCGCAACTGCAGCAACGAGCAGTTTGATCATGTTCATGTGAGGGACAATATTTCTGCGTCCAAAATGGGTGGCATCTATACTCAATTAAGCCAGCTGCATTTGTTGGGATCTGCATTTGTCAAATCCATATAGTCATTAATTTGGATACCAACATCAGTATATCTCTATCACTAGGCATAATAAAACAACCATACAAAGAACTAGAAAGAGCCACAGATCAGAAGACAAAAGTATTTCTTACAAAATGATGACAAACTTCACACTTCGGATGGGTTAACTCCTTGAAACAGGTTTTGTGGTATGGATCCCTCCCTGACAAAGAAAACTTGAATCAACAGAAAAAAGTAAGATTTGTCTCGAAATGAGGAAAGCTTTGATAATATTTTCTACAACAGTATCACTTGTGACCAGCAGGAGTTACTTATTACCAGATTTAAGGAAGAACAACATTTCAATATCATGCATTTATTATATAGAAAAATCTGAGAAGGTTGCATCTCTGGACTACCTCATGTTCAGTGATGGGGTGAGTACAAGATCGACAGCGAAAGCATTCTGGATGAAAATAGGTCCCCATGCATCCAAGATAATTGCCATACCCAATTTCCTGGTTACATCCACTGCATAATCTGCAATCAAGAACATGAACAAGTAGTTAACATCTATTAGTACAAGGTTGAAGATGTCCATCAAGTTGAAATTCCTGAATACGAAATGTAATACTAAGAATTGATTAGCACAAAGATCAAAAAAGGCTAACAAAATAGTTAGTCTTAAGTTTCTGTACTTCTAAGGGAGAACTGAATAACATCTACAACAGAAATCAAAAGTCTCTTAGAAAAGACTGAGAAAAGAGGAAAATCAAGGTATACTATGATATTTCAACTCATCCTCCTTTAGACATTCATTATAGTAACGAATTTGGCATAATGTCTCGAGGAAAGACTTCACGGTCAAACATCAATCTAGCAGCTAATGCAAGGACTTTTTGCAACTCAAAATTGGAAGGGGAAGAAGAAGGTATCGTGTACCTGTATCCTCTTGGCTGGAATGGGACTGGATCATAAGGAGGATAATCTGGATAAGAGGGCATATAGGGAGGGTAGGAAGGTCTATGCAGGCTATCTTGTCCCCTTGCAATATCTTCATCATTGTCTGTTCGTCGTTTATAGCCTGAAAATGTAGATAAAAGGATGGAAGGGTGTCAACTTGGGTAATGAGGATCAGAAGGACAGAGATTATAGGATGAAGCACACAATCAGTAGGCTCAATTCCCATTCAACAATACCTACCACCTGGTCTCTTCAAGTCATCTGACAAAGAGAGAGCAAGTGCACGGTCTAACTCCTCGTGGTCCTTATCTGCTCTAGGATGATCATCCTGATGGCATTGTAGATTAAATTAGCCTCACAAATTAAACAGTCTGAACTAAATTGTGCTAAGTAATCAATTCACCAGGACATATTGAGTCCAATATAAGAGACTGTACATTAAAAATGGTTTTAACAAATTATGTTCTATGCCTATTTTTTCTTGGGACACTTCTTTTTTCTAACAAACAAACATATATAGCAACGCCATGAATAAAATAGACCTGATCAAACAGCAAATAAGTACCAGAAAAGAAAGTTCTGCATTCACAAGTTATACATCAGCATCAGTATCTTCTACTAACAGAAAGGTCATGGCACCACAGTGTGCAAACAGCAGGCTAAGACAAGCAGCACCCTCAATTTGCGAACTTTCCTATTATCAAGTAATCACACACCACATCACCCCATAAATTAGTTTCTTAGAAGTATATCTTCCCATAGTCTATCACATTATCGAGCTTCATGATTCATGAAAATATAACTTCTCAGAGTCTTAGTTTTAAAGCGAAAAGAACTTTGAAGTGTATCAGGCTAATTCAATTCCTCTGCTCTCAACAATGAACCAATGAGGTACTCTTCATTTCCGTGTCTCCTAATTTACTACATTACACTATCCAAAA
The DNA here is from genome assembly GCA_947648045.1 of Beta corolliflora. Lineage (NCBI taxonomy): Eukaryota > Viridiplantae > Streptophyta > Magnoliopsida > Caryophyllales > Amaranthaceae > Beta > Beta corolliflora. The sequence goes on from CANSZD010001793.1 coordinate 209,462, forward strand.
ATTCAAATACAAAGAAGGAGTCACTAATGTGTTCACCTCAGGCCTCAGCAACATGTTGTTTCAACAATTTAAGAAAGCCTAATGAAAGTCTAAGGGTTCAGTTGTTGTTAAATATGGGCCTGGGCTGCACCCATCATAAGGAGAGAGAGTCCACTTCACAACGCAAACGAGGTTTCACCTTAAAACCATATGGCAATAAGGGGAGTAGCCCCTTTGCATTATAAAGTGAACACATCTCTCTTCTTTTATCAATGGGCGCATGTGGTGCTGCATCATAGCTTCAACAGTTGTTGAGAAACCAAAGCGAAGAGTTGGCCTACAATTAAAAGATCCAAACAACGCGTAGGTGTGCTATGACCTATATGAAATTCTCATTTCAAGTTCCTGTATTACTCTTTGCCATCCATGATCCTTATTGTTGAAGTAAGCTTGTTAAACTCAGTCTTTTTGGTGCCACAATGGAGCTTATGTGCTAAATACTGCATGTTAATTGTAATTTGCACTTTAAGAGTAAAGATTTTCTCGAGCAAGGGACCTCAATTTCTCTTTTCCTACAATAAACTAACAAACAATAATGCTGAAAAATGTACAGAATCTATTAACCATGTTGGGAGAGGAGAAAAAGATCTTTACAACAACATATTAAAAATTTGGGAATATTTATCCACACTCTAAACAATCTTTTCTATGAGAACTCGGTTCTCAATACATCAACACAAAAGTAGGAGTACAACAAGATCCTCCATCAATAAGGTAAAGTTATCATTTTGCTCAAAATGTGGTTTATGGACTCATGATCTGATATAACTAATGCTAATTGCGGGCTCACGGCGAATCTCGAATGCCTGGACTCCAAGCAACCCCATTCCCACCACCCAAACCTAAAAGACATAAAAGGAGAAAAAAGGAATAATCCCTGCATCATTTTTTCTCGGCCACCCTTTAACATCTCACTGTATAACAAAGTGTCAACAACAAAAAAGTTCCTTGAAAAATTCATGAGGTAAAGGGAAACTTTTTAGAAATTACCATATTTCCTTCAAAAAACTATCTTTTAGGTCCACCTCTTGTAATGGAGAATCTATTACCACAATTCTTGTAGACAAAATATTCATGTTTCATCAGACAAGATACAGAAAAAAAGTACAATACCACTAATCTTACTTACCAAATTGAACTTTGCTATACAAAAAACAATACAGACTTAAATATGGGTCTGCGCTGCATCCATCACAAGGAGAGATAATCCACTTCACAGGACAAAAGGAGGTTCCACCTTAAAACCATATGAAAATAAGGGGAGTAGCCCCTCTTCATTGTGTGAAGTGAACTCATCTCTCTTCTTTTATCAATGTAGGACACTCACATGTGTTGTGCGTTATACATCATAGCTTCAACAATCATAATTCATAAACCATTAATCCCAAATAATGACATAGATTTGTGTACATATATACATTACCGATGATCTCGAAGGCGCCCGCCAAACCATGTTTTCATCCTCAAGAAAGTGTGGATGTCGACCACCAGCTGATGAACTTCTACTAGACCCACCACCACTTCCCTTAAAAATCTTACCAAGCCATTTCATAAACCCTGACTTCTTCTCTGTATTTGAAGAAGCAGAAATCCCTCCTTAAAACAACAAATCACATAGAAACTTATAAGTAAACATAAATAAAAATGATTACTTCATAAGATTGATTTAAAAAGAGAATAAGGTAAGTATATATATATAGTACATAGTATATAGTTACCATAAATGCAAGGCTGAGAAAGGTGGTTGACCTGAAAAGAATCAGCCATGAAAATGGTATAGAAAATGTCGCCGGAGTTTCGAGAAGTCGAAAAGCGAAAGGGAAGACTATAGGAGGAATGAAAAGGACACAGAATTGGGAAGAGAGAAAGAAAGAAAAGGGTGAAGAAGAAAGAAAGAAAGGGTACAAAATGAGAAAGATGAAACTTGAAAGTGGGCATCATTAAAAGCCCAGAAAAAAAAGATTCTTAGCTTGGGAAAAGAATGAAGAAGAAGAGAAAGTTAAGAGTGATCGCAGAAATAATAGTTGTAAAAAAAAAGGGAGAGAATCTGATCAATTGATACATAAAGTTACATAATTCGGACGGCTGAGAGTTGGGAAATTTAATTCTAAACATTCCTTTTCTGTGGAACTGGAAAAGGAATTTGTTTCTTCAAAATTTTGGGAATCATTTTTCTAAGAGAAGCAGAGTATAGAGTAGTAGTAGTAGTAATGGAGGAATATGAATATCTTCTTTTTGATTTGAACTTCAACGAATTTTCCCGGGTTTATTAGTACTTGTGATAAATGCATATAATTGACACTATTCGAGGAACTTGCCGATGTGCGTAAATTACCAATTGCGACCAGGACTTCCTCCGATTCGAATTAAATGCAACAAATCCACTTTAAGGCATGCCGAGACATTATTTTGACTACAAGTATTTATAATTATATATAAGTAAAAATTATAAAAATTTGACGAATCTAACAAGATCTCACTTGACTATATTTTTCATTATGTATAAATCACAAATCTTAGTCAAAGTGAAAAGTGTGAATAGTGAAAAGGTGGATTTGTTGCCTTTAATTCGGAACGGAGGAAGTACTTGAAATGTTTTGATTTTTACACTATTCGTACACTTTTTTTTACCGTATTTTGTGAATTTTACGCCAGCAAAATTATAGTCACCTCGATATTTAGGTTTAGAATATGAAAATTTTATAACTTTTACTTGTAGGAAACTAGAGATATTGAAGTTACACATCGACAAACGTGCATGGAGAAATGTTTCAAGCAATATAAGATCGAGGAAGTATTTTCTTTAATTGAAATAGGGTGATTTGGTGTGAATATTAAGTTATCATCAGTTAAATCAAAATCTTTTTATTAGGTCTTTTGATTTGATTTAACTTTGACCATATATATTTAAACGCTAGTATAAGGAAAATGATATATTCATGTGATATCTTGTTAAATTCGTCTCAACGTGCGTTTTTCATAAATCTATTTTACAAAATTAAATATATATTAGTAATATGCATGTGAATAAAAATTAGAAGGTTTTACTTAGTATGATATACATTATTCTAGTCTGGTATGATTTGATTCCAAGTTCCCGATATAAAGTGAAGACAACATAGTCTCAACTCTCATACTCCTAAGAGTATAGACAATTTAAGTAAATATATAAATAGATTATATATATGCATAAAGGATCATATTTTCATTATAAAAGAACATACCACATTCATAATAAAGGAATGTACGACAAAAATAATAGTGTACTATACTAAAAGGACATATTGAATAATGAAAAGAACATTAAACGGTATAAGATACAGGGATTAAGTTAAGGGGTGTTATCGTAATGCTATATCATTTAGCTCTAAAACGTTATATAGGACGCAATTTCAGGAACATATTCATAAAAGGAAATGACCACTCTTTGACACAATGTTGTTATTCAAACTGTGATTGACATCTAATTGATGGAGTCTTTAAAAACTCTACCCCGTATAATTTGTACCATCTAGTAATATCAAAAATATACCTAATTGGTACCTATTCCCTTGCAAATGGAATCGCTTTACCTATAGATGGACACCAAACACGCTTGATAGTCTTTAAAGACTTCACTAGTTAGAACTTAGATGCCTTTCAAAATTCTTGATATTCCTTGAGAAGTTATAATGGAGTCGAGTTATGTCCAGTTGGTTAGGTGTACATCATCATAGAACTAAAAAGTTTATATCTCTTGAGTCTTGAGTTGGTTTATGTTGTCCAAGTACAATGATGAAAATGACTTTTTTTCTTCTTTTTGTAGAGTATATTTTTTTAGATTGAAAGAAAATACTAGCATTATTCACTTCAAAAATACTAGTATTACCAAGTCAGGGTGAGGTTAAATTGTTGAATATAATTTACATATTGAGCAGAAATAAACATCATAAGAACAATGAAACTAAATTATTGTTTGCCTCAAAAAAAATTGGTACCTTAATTTCTTTTGGGACTTATTTTCAAAGAAAAATAAGTAAAAATAAGTCCAGTCAAAAAAATAAGTAAAAATAAGTTCGGTTCAGCAAAAATAAGTAAAAATAAGTTCAGTTCAAAGAAAATAAGTAAAAATAAGTTCGTTAAAAAAAATAAGGTTCAAAGCAAAAATAAGTTCAGTATTACTATAATGTTGTAATTATTTTTTTGTTTTCAATATTACTATTAATGTTGTTATTATTAATAATATTATAATTATAATAACGATGAATTTGCAATATCATTATTATTATTATTATTTATTTTTTATTATGTTATTTATTATTCGTTATTTTATTATTTTTATTATTATTATTTATTATTATTTATTATTTATTATTTATTCGTTAATTATTATTATTTATTATTAATTATTATTTATTATTTATTTTAATTATTATTATTTATTATTTAATATTTAATATTTATTATTATTATTAATTATTAATTATTAATTATAAATTATTTATTATTAATAATTAATTATTTATTATTTATTATTATTATTATTTATTATTTATTATTTACTATTTATTATTTATTATTATTATTATTATTATTTATTATTATTTATTATTTATTATGGTTATTATATTATTATATTATTATTTATTATTATTTATTACTTATTATTTATTATTATTATTATTTATTATTTATTATTTATTATTATTATTATTTATTATTTATTATTATTATTTATTATTTATTATTATTATTTATTATTATTATTTATTACTACTATTTATTATTTATTATTATTATTTATTACTATTATTTATTATTATTTATTATTTATTATTTATTATTTATTATTATTATTATTATTATTTATTATTATTATTATTTATTATTTATTATTATTATTATTATTATTATTAGTTATTTGTTATTATTTATTATTATTATTATTTATTATTTATTATTTATTAATTATTATTTATTATTTATTATTTATTATTTATTATTTATTATTTATTATTATTATTTATTTTTATATTATTATTTATTATTATTATTATTTACTATTTATTATTTACTATTTATTATTATTATTTATTATTATATTATTATTTATTATTTATTATTATTATTGTTTATTATTATTTATTATTTAATTTTATTTATTATAATTATTATTTATTATTATTTATTATTTATTATTATTATTTATTATTAATTTTATTATTTATTATTTATTATTTATTATTTATTATTTATTATTTATTATTTATTATTTATTATTTATTATTTATTATTTATTATTTATTATTTATTATTTATTATTTATTATTTATTATTTATTATTTATTATTTATTATTTATTATTTATTATTTATTATTTATTATTTATTATTTATTATTTATTATTTATTATTTATTATTTATTATTTATTATTTATTATTTATTATTTATTATTTATTATTTATTATTTATTATTTATTATTATTATTTATTATTATTATTTAGCAAAAATAAGTTCAGTTCAGCAAAAATAAAATAAGTTCAGTTCAGCCAAAATAAGTTCAAAAGAACAGGGCCTATAAGCATGTGTAATCCCAAAATTGTTCAACAAATAATGACCTTTAAGTTCGTAACATACATATATAATTCAATTTCATCTTATATTTAGTACTCCAAATAAAAAAGTTTATATCTCGAGTGTAATATTTAGGTTTATTCGTTATATTCTTATTTTTTAATCTTTGTTTTTTCATATAGATTTTAATATTGCAAAAAAAATTAGCTAGTTTATATTTTTCTAATCTCAATTTTCAATATAAATTGATTTAATGTGCTTTATCTTCACCTGAGTTTTGCTAAATTATTGTTTGAACTTACTAATTTTTTCATAAACTCACTTTACCTTAAAATTAGAGAACGGATTCTCAGTCTAATAAAAGTAAGAATACTTTTAAGTATATCATCAAAGTTCAAGAGGTTTTGTGTCAAATCAAAGTTCAAAGATTTTGAAATCAAAAACCAAAAATCTACTAGTGATACCAAAACCAAATTGACCCTAATGTTTCTTTTTCTTTCCGTTATTTGAATTTTGATGTTTTGACCCTTTGGAGTTTGGAAACTTATATCATCATAGATGCTACTTCCAAGTTATAAATGGCCATCTTTACTCGTTTACAATTCTTTTTTCTCCTCTACATTTTTATATAGTACGTTTGCTTTTTCTTTTAGTAAAAGTAGTTAATTCAATGGATACAGCTAGTGTACAAGCTTTTCCTTTTTCTCTTTATCTCTACTTTTTAACTGTCTAGCTTTTGATACACATCTCAGGTCTAATGATGCTCCTTGGGATTATATTCGTTAGGATATCTTGTATTAAGATTGAAGCCCACTCGCATAAATACCAAATTTACATGAGTGGTGAAAATTTTCTGGTGTATGTCTACCTTACAGTCTTACTCATTGATGTTACATCTTGCAACCTTAAATATTTGCTGTTCATGTGTTGTAGGCCGTTAATTTAGGATCTTTTTATTAGGTCAACTTACATTGTACATTTGTACATGATTTAGCATTATATTGTCTTTCAGGGCTCAAGAATCAAAACATGCGGTTGCTTAATAATAAGGTATTAATAATTGAGAAGGTAAGAAATACAAACTAAAATATGGATAGGTTGAGGAGAAAGAAGTGTATAATTATATCAAAACGTCTTGGATTCCCTTCAAAAAAAAAAAAAAACGTCTTGGATAAACCGGATTCACAATAATTTATTGTACACTAAAATGACATTATCACAAAAAAACTGACTATATTAGAAAACAAAAATGACTATATTATACGAAACTGACTATATTGAAAAGTCGACTATATTTACATAAACTGACTACATAAAGGTGATTATATCATACAAAAAACGACTATATCAAATGATAACTGGCTATATTATATGGTTTTTGATGCACAATAAGTTATTGTAAACCCGGTCTATTCAATTTTTTTGTAATTAATATCGTTCTTGTAATACAATTTTACATACTTTGATGTAGTGTCGTCTGCGTTGTTGAGGACGGAAAAGCATTAACATGTACGCACATTGCAAAAAAAAAAATCACAAATTTACCTCAAAATGTAATAGAAGTACCATTGTTTATATCGTCTACCAAATTATATATTCTCTATTTCTCTTGTAAATTCTTGTTAAAAGATACTATTGTGGTATGCAAATTAATGTCCAAAGTAATGACTTTTTAAATCTTAATTTAGGAAAACTACTACCCCTTATCGTTTTTTTTAAATGTTTTTCACTTTTCAAGGTGATTCTTTGAATTAGGAGCTCTACTATATAGTTGGATTTGCATTTGAAATTTATTTTATTTTATTATACTCTCATTTACGGTATTCGAGGTCGAACTTTGAACATTAAGTACTATTTATGAATTATTGATAAAAATTATAAGAAATTTACATTGATTTTGAAGATAAATCAAATGGTATAACTTTATGATTTCTATCTGTTAAATTAAGAAATACTAGTGGTGAAAGTAAATTAGATCTTAAGTGTATGTTTCAATATTGCATAAAAAAAAAATACGAAATGTTACTTTATCAAACATATCAAAGAATAAAATTTTCAGCAGGAAGTTGAGTATGGAAACTCGTCATGCGCTGGAGATTAATGATCAAGTTGATCTGCTAGCAAACATGAGATCTAGTTAAAGCTCCGAGTATGTGAATGGCACCCTTGGGAGGGAAACGAAGTTTGTTTGGAAACCTTGTTGATGTAGTTAGCTCTCCAAGGGGAGAATAACGACTTTTGAGTAGTCTTTAGTTTGTTCTATGTTTTGGGTTACATCCCTCCATTCACACACAAAAATACTTCTATATAAAGTTCAATAACAACGTTTTCTCCTAAACAGTTAATAATAGTAAACAACTAAACATTGCTCCAATTCCTTGTAATTAAAGATAAGACATGTTTGTATTAAAAAGTTCATTTTTAGTTTATATATCCAATTAGATGGTTAAAGATATGAAGAAAAGATTAATAGATAAGAAGTTAATCATCTCAAAAGAAATTGATAGAAAATCACTCTAGGTATCGGTAAATTGGAACCAGCTAGCCTCGATTGACTATAAACTTGAGATGTAGATAATACATTATTTTCTATTAAATTATCAACATTTTTTTGATTTTGTTTGACGACATGCTTGCCCTTTGTTTTTTTTCCAAATATCCCTAACATTTGCACCGCTTCTTGAGGTAACCTCAAATTTGTTATGGGTTATTAAACTAATAAACTTAACAATTATGTGAATGTCATTGAGATAAAGAATGATGCTATAAACACTACATGCACACACCCGAGAATTAGGGTACAACTTGGTGGAGTTGTTTCTGATCTTCTTGGCGTACTTCCACGTTCGATTCTCACTGCGGACTTGGGTGGGAAGGGAGTAAAAGGGGGTATTCTGTATTCAACCTGCCATGTGCTAACCTAAGATAATTACATGGCAAGGTCCTACATGTACTCAAAAATAATTAACATTCTGTACACTTGCTCTGAAATTAACTTGCATATAACCTTGTTCATGCTTCATATTATGTCTTATTAACACATCCTTGTCTAAAAACAGTAATAGATGAAAAGTAGCACTAAAATTGCTTATCAAAGTGGTAAACTCTATTACATACTTGATCATCAGATCATGTCTTTATGAATATGAAGTGTTCCAAATAGGACGATGCAAGAGGTAACTAAATGGTATGCAAACCCATCTTTGAAAAAACTAGGGATTGTGTGCTAAGTATTAAAATTTTGTCTTAGAAAAAAATTATATTATGCATAATAATAAATATATGAAATAAAATTTTATAAAATACTCACCATGTCTTTATTAGTTTACCCGTATTTCTTTTAATTTTTTTACTTTTAATACATACATTCAACTTTAATATAAAATAATAGGTTCTTTTTTCTTTTTTATGCCCCACAATATTATTTCTCCTAAAACTCTGAAAAGAAGCTAAACTAATAAAGACTGGAGGAGAACATATATTAAGATTCTCATGCTATAAAATAAAGCACTTAAAGTGTGAGATCTAGGACAATATGAGCAAAGTCTTTATTTGGTTGGATATAAATTCACCAGAATATGATTTTTCATGGGAAAACATCTTTCGAGGAAAATCACACAATTATAGGGTTAGTTGTGTATTTTTGCTCTACCTCATCACTACAGACATGACTTAAATCACCAAATAATCACCACTAACTACAAAAAGCACTTTTCTAACGGTATAGCCAAGATAAGAAGTAATCATAGTGGAGCTTAGCTTCAAGAAGTTTATCGATTGTAAGAAATTACTATTAGAATTGACTTTTTTTGCACCTAATTAGAAGGTTAACAATATAATATGAATAAAACTACTCTGACTTATGTTGACTCCGACAAGCTATATTTGACCGCAAACGGCATTGTTGACTCCATCATTGCTCTAATATGCTTAGGTTGTCACCTTTGATTCAAAGATAATATATTTCTTCAATTTGCACCTCATATATTTCATTGGTAATAATCTTTTTATTTAAATATCTTTATTATGCGACATAGGGTTAAATAGGATATCTTTTTTTAAAAAATTGTTCAAAAATTAGGACAAAGGTGTTATATTGACTTATGCAACATTTGACTAAAAAAGATTCTTTAGTAAGGGATGTTCATTTTCATTAATTCAAATCTTCCAAAATTTGAAATGTCCACCAAAAAAAAACACAATATGAATTTGAAAAAAACACTCCATAAAAAGGCCAATAATGGACCCACTCATCCAACAAACTAAAAAAAACCCCACACACATATGAAAAATTTGAGATAATTTTACTATACTAGTAACTAGACCAACTTTTTTTATTAGTACTTCAACAAAACAAGACTTTATCCTCCCTCTCTCTTTCTCTCTCTCTCTGCGCGAGGGAGAAAAAGTGCAAGCGCTCTTTCTCTCCCTCCTTCTTCAACCCCCTCTGTTTGTGCTTTTCAAAATTTCTAGGGTTTCCGCCATTGTTATCGATTGAAGCTTAAATTCGTCGAATTAAAAATGGCGACGCAAGCAGGAAGTCAAGGGATAGACCCAGCAGTGTTGGACGACATTATTAGACGACTTTTGGAGGTTCGACTTGCTCGTCCTGGAAAACAAGTTCAGTTATCGGAGACAGAGATCCGGCAACTTTGCGTCGCTTCTCGTGAAATCTTCATGCAACAACCTAATCTTCTCGAACTTCAAGCGCCTATTAAGATTTGCGGTAACCCTCACTTTCCCCTCTTTTGGAATCATTATGATTAATGTCATTTCAAGTTCGTTTTTCGTAAGTGTAGGGCATTGTGATTTTTGTTGAGAAATATGTAAATTAGTAGGTAGTTTGGTGATTTTGATGTTTATGTGTTGAACAATGAGGTGTTATTATGGGATGATTATGCTCATATGTCGATAAGTGTTGGAGTTTTATGGTGGAGTTATTTAACATTTTGGTGCATTGTGATTCAGAGTGTGTTGGTCAGATTTGGGAGTGATTAGGCACTAGGTAGCTTTGGTTTGTTGATTTGGGTTTTCTTGTTCGAGGTTTCGTGTGGTAAGATAATGTTATTTGCAATAATTACTGAGAAGATATGGCGGAGGGCACTCTTGGTGGAGGGTTTATGTGTAATGATGGTTAGGGATTCGGAAGGAGCTATTAATTGGACTGAGACTTGGTAATGTACACCAAGAAGCTCAAGTGGAAAGGCTATTATGTTTTCAGCAAGTCTTGTAAAGGGATTGGATCACTTAGCGTCTTAGCCTACAGAGATGGCTCAAGTTTAGTAAAGGTGATGGATCATACTCTGTGTAAAGCAGCAGAATGCTCTAATGGTGGAAGACGAAGTTAATTTTCTCACTGGAACCCTATTGAACTTTTATCCATGGTTTATTTGGTATGCATTTTCCTTAAATTAGAAAGATAAGTAGAGGACTTAAGTTTGGCAAGTGTGTAACTTTGTATCAGTGCTAGTGGATTGGATTGTTTCACTTTTCTGCTAAGGATTACGTGCGGCCGGTGATCTTAATCAGCTTTAGTAATTCGACTAGGGACACTCTCAACTGCAATTATGAATGATTGCATACTGCAAAGACTTTTCATATCAGTTAAGGTCGTAACGAGTAGATGGGCATTATTCGACCAATAGTGTAGTAGCATTGTGGAAAGGGAGATTGATGATTGGTTAATGCATTTATTACTCAATTTACACAATGAAATGGGACACGTCAAACTAGAAGGAGAATGGGCATTTTGGGATGGTGGGAATACGATAGATGATTTAGATGGGTATTTGTCCTATTCTTGTCATATAATAGCATGTAAAAGCATTTTGCATTGTATGCTTTGTATTTATCTATGTAAGGTTGTTTAAAACACTGTGCAACACTAAGATATAAATTATTTCCTCTATTTCTTAATGTATGCATCATATTGGCACACATGCTAATGCACAACTTTGACCATTAATATCTTTAATTATATATTATAAAAAATTAGGAAAATTTAATATTTGTGATAATATACATTGAGATTAACCCAATAACAATTAAAATAATGAATTTATCTTGACGTATTAGCAATTAAATATGGCCAAAGTTAATATCTAAGTAGAGTAAAGTCATATGATGCATCTATTAAGAGATTTAGGAATTATATCACTCCTTATTTCTAAAAATACATTTAACTAAATGTTTGTGGCCAGTTGTAACCATAGTCGATTGAACTATGCCAATTACTATATCTCATGCTTCATTATTAGTCATGCCTTTGCTTCCCACTCCTAATCTACTTTTGGGTTGGGCGAATATATGGAGGAGTATATGTCCTGACTCCTGAGGAGTATCCTGTATAACTTTCTCTATTTGGAGATGAAAAAGTGAATGGTAGTTTTTTAGACCTGGCAGGACTATATGTAGAACCTTTATTGGGAGCTTCATTGGTGATCACCTTTTCAGCTAGCTAAGGAATGGGTTTACTAGGTTCCTTTGTTTGAGAAGAAACCTAGAATCTTTTAATACTTACTCATTTCGGGTCTTAGAACGATTAGGACTTGTACAAGAATTTTACTAGAAAAGATTAAAAGAACTTGTTACCTTTATACTTTCTCTGGTTTTCTTTGTTAGTTGGTAGTAACCACTATTCATCTACTAATTTTATCCCGTATCTTTTCACCAATCTATAAGAAAAAATATAGTCAAGTGAGAACTAATGCATACTTTCATAGTATCAACTTTTTATAACTTTTCGTTATACATAATTAAAGATATTAAGGATCAAAGTAGTGCATTGGATAGCGTGTAGACATGAAATGTTGCAACTAATAAAAACCAGAGGATGTATTTGTTATTGCCTTCGTTTTGGGCCTTTTGGCACTTTGGTGAGGGGACAAGGGGGAGGCAGGTTGGAAGGATTCTTAATTTTTTTCACGTGACGGTAAACCACTAAGTCTTTTGAGTGCCTATAGTTAAGCTGGCTGCCTGGTGTATATGAGCCTGGGTGCTTTGGATGCTTTCCTTTGCTGTCAGTTGTTAGTAACTACTTATCTTCATTAGAGAGGAAGCTGAAGTAGGCTCTTGTACGTTCTCTTTTTTTGGTTTTGGGGGGGGATACCTGGTAGTAGAGAAGATAGTTCCAAGCTCTTACCCGATGCCATAAGATCTCTGATCCGGAACTAGTTTTTTGTTCTTTTGACTTAATTATCATTTTTCATGCAATTTTGAGTTTTACACTATATTGGCATATCCCTTCATTGTTGTAAATTAAAATAGAATTGTTCTGATACGGAATTTGTTGGAAGAGTGCTGCTTGTCTGTCTGGTATTTCTGTTACAGTTCTTTTAGTTTACTTCGAATTTTGAAAAGCAGTTTTTGAGGAGACGTCTTACTTGCGGTGTTTCAGGTGATATTCACGGGCAGTATAGCGATTTGTTAAGGCTTTTTGAGTATGGCGGTTTCCCTCCTCAAGCAAATTATCTATTTCTGGGGGACTATGTTGATCGTGGAAGGCAAAGTCTTGAGACAATATGTCTTCTGCTGGCCTACAAGATTAAGTATCCTGAGAACTTTTTTCTTCTCAGAGGAAATCATGAGTGTGCTTCTATTAATCGGATATATGGATTTTATGATGAATGCAAGAGACGGTTTAATGTGAGACTTTGGAAGACCTTTACAGATTGCTTCAATTGTCTTCCTGTTTCCGCTTTAGTAGACGATAAAATACTGTGCATGCATGGTGGACTTTCTCCAGACTTGCAAAACATGGACCAAATTAGAAGCTTACCTCGCCCTGTTGCTGTCCCTGATACTGGTCTGCTTTGTGATTTGCTCTGGGCAGACCCTGGTCATGATGTTAAGGGATGGGCGATGAATGATAGAGGAGTATCTTACACCTTCGGTGCTGATAAGGTGTCAGAATTTTTGTCAAAGCATGATTTGGACCTGGTTTGCCGTGCACATCAGGTTAGCCGCCTTCCTATTTAGCTATATCACTCAGTTTTTTGAGAGTTGAATTACTCTGTTTTGCTAAAAACTTTTACTTGTTTTAGGTGGTGGAGGATGGTTATGAATTCTTTGCAGATAGGCAGTTGGTTACTATATTCTCAGCCCCAAACTACTGTGGTGAATTTGATAATGCTGGAGCAATGATGAGTGTCGATGAGAACCTTATGTGCTCTTTCCAGATTCTCAAGCCAGCAGAGAAGAAAAACAAATTTTTGATGTCGACAAAAATGTGACTGCTGCTTTATCATAGTACCTTGGGTCTGAGAGGTTAGGTGTGTCTTTCTTGCTTTACCCTCCGCTGGTGATTTTTAGGATCTCATTTTATATGCCGCTTTTCTTTTCGTTTCTTACTGATTTTGTAGATTATTCTATCATCTAGGCGTTATATAAGTGATTTCCGCTTCTTTCCTTTGCTTTAAAAAATCAGGTGCTGGTACTTGATATCAACGTGTGTAGGTTGCTATTTATGCTGTAAGAATTTAGATTTATATATCTGGATGCTATTTCTTGGTTATGTACGTAAACCTTCCTTCTTTTTTTTTCCTGGTAAGACTTCTATTGTGCGATACACATGTTAAATGGCTCTATCTGGCTCCTAAGCTGACAACTTCTTGATTATGTTTCTAGATGAGGTTTTTTTTTCATATAAAAAGGTTTCAGGAACAATAAATTGATAAGTTTGTAAACGGCCAAGAAGTTTGAATATGGACCAATAAAAATGTATATAAAAAGGTTAATGTGTTAGAAATGAATCTTTTAGATACCAATATTGGTGCGGCTATAGTCAGTACCGCAGGAAAAATAATCTGTCATTAATATATCATAGTTGTCTGAGTTTCAAAAAGATAATATGAGGTATTGGGAATTTGGAACCCAAATAGTGAAACAAACTATATATTGATACTTAGTTGCATTTTGTCCCCATGGTGGAAAGCTGCACCAGCTTTTCTCATTTTAAACTTTGCTGCAAGAATGTTGGCCGTGTTAGAACCAGTATATTCCCTCTGAAGTTTTCCAAAGATAGTAAGATACTGGTTTATTCCTTATCAGAAGAAAGTATGTCGGAGATTTAGGAGTGTAGAGCCATAGTCATCTCTACTAGTCTATCTCCTATGTGTTCCGTCAATTTTTTCTTTTTTGAATCCTCACCTCAACACCCTCATTCTTTTGGTCTCTGTGATCTTGCAAGTTCAGATTGCAACTGTCCTTCGGTTTTATGACTGAAAAACATACATAGAATTCCTGGCTTTGCTGAAGGTGGAACTTAAAGTTCCTGTCATCGAGATAATGCTGTTGCAGATGATGCGTGGAAGTAGGTTCCAAGTTTCTGGCAAAACTACTTGATTCCCCTGTCTAATCCCTTATGGAACCATTGGCACTCTGTAGCCATTATAACCAATGGCAAATGAGGACTTCAGAAGAGCAAGTCTAGGATATAGCTCTTGGAGAAAGATTGAAGCATGGATTAAGTAATACTCCCTCCATTTCTAAATACATTCAACAGTTACATTCAACATTTCCTGCCTACACGCTTTCAAATTTCAATGCACTAAGTTCCTTAATATCTTTTGTTATATATATATATATATATATAGGGGTAAGATCACATGAGAATGCTCCTTACATGAGAAATGAGAATGAATCTCAACCACACGATTGGATTAGAGTTACAACACTTGTTCATTAGAGTTATACCCTCCAAAAAAATTTTGAGCCCAAATTTTTTTTTTTTTTTTATTTTTTTTTTTCTAATATTCTTTTTTTTGGAGTTACATCACTTTTTCATTAGAGTTACATCATTTGTTCATTAGAGTTATAGCGCGTAAAATTCATTATCATTTCTCATGTAAGTATGCATTCTCATATGAACTCACTTCTATTAGAGTTATAGCGCGTAAAATTCATTATCATTTCTCATGTAAGTATGCATTCTCATATGAACTCACTTCTATATATATATATATATATATATATATATATATATATTATAAGAAGTTGATATCATGGATGTATAATAAGACTACACTTCACTCTATACTTTCTTATACATCTGTGAGAGATTGGGGATAAGGTTGGTAGATGAATAGTGGTCACTATGCAAATGTTGCATGTATTTAGAAAAGGAGGAAGTACATACTTCATGAAAATTTTGTTGCGCACAACATGGCTATATACGTGGAATTAACAGCTCCTAGAAACGCGCAATGTGAAATTGATGAAAAGAAGAAAAGACATAATTTATGTAGTTTTATAATTTGATAACAGCACTAAGTGCTCTTCCATTCTTATTTTGCTTTGAGTTTTGTGTTGTATGGAGTCAAATTCTCATATTTTCTTTTACTTTTCATCTTCGAGCCATCATGTATGCAGATGGGTGAATGACCCATATGAAAGGGAGTATGGATGCTAACGTGGGATTATGCAGTGAAATAGGAATAAAAGAAGTGAGAGATCTATATGTTATTAAAAGATGAATACATACTGGAAAAACAATTGAAGAGATCCGCATTTTAGTTATGGCATCACATTAATTGCTAGCTGATTGTTTCCTACATTAACTTTCTGAATGAATCTACGTAAAACTTTTGAGCTACAAGAGTGTATATTGCTTTGAAGGTTCATCTGTACTGCCTCTCTATGGAAAAGCTTTTGAATTCATCCTCACCTTTTATTGCATTTTTTCGTCACATTTTGTGCATGAAACTTAGTCAAGAATGTACCATGCGACTGTAATACTGAACCAAATTTACAAAGCACTTGACATGGTAACTGGATACTTTACCCAATGGCAAATGTTTGATGGATCATGATGAATACTTGATCAAGTATTCATGAACTTGCAATCTTGAGGTGTATTATAACATACCTTGATGTAACTTCGGATAAAGTTGTAAGTACCGAATTCAAACCATGAAAATGGGGATTTATTGTAAACAATAGACGTAAAACATGTGGAATTGGCTTTTTTGGATCAGGTTTTTGATGATTTAGGATTCAGACTATTGCTAATATGAGCTCTTAACTGCAGTGGATTTTTAGCGAAATATCTGAGAATCAGGATTATAAGCATTGGATGGGTAATGTAACTACTCTGTAAGCTGGTTCGGATTCTTTTTTTTTTTTTTTTGATCAGCTGAATAGCCTAGAACCACGGTTATCTATTTCTCTTTCTAGAAGAGCTGAGTGTTTAAGTTTGATATTTGAACGCTATGATCCCTGACTAGCATATTCAGCATTCTATCCATCTTTTTGCTGAATAAAGTCGTGTATGGAGGTTTTTCCTTTGCTTGATTTTTGAAGATAGAGGGCGGATTCCGTAACATATATTAAGTAGGTGAGAATCAATAATTAGCTTGTATCCCATCTGTTATTGATCAATTTTGGTTTGATATTGTTATTAAAAAATTGAACTGAAAGTCGCCAGCTAATAATATTTATGTTGTAATTATATCATTTGCTGAAACGCCTTCCTCTGCTTTCTAGTTGATTGGAGAACATACTTGACGCTGCCAGTAATAGACTTGCTGGTTATTGAGTAGAGACAAGTTACTACATCTCCTCTACAACTTCGTGATCCGTAGCTGTAGTTCTGGGGTTGGAAGGATGCAATGTGGTATGGCAGCCCCGAAAATAATGAATTCCCACGTTGGCTCTTCTTTGCTCAATGGCGCCGATTACCATGATTTAGTTTCTTGTATATTTGTAGTAGCCGCTCTTAGATCTATTTGTGGGTGATTGTTTCAGTAAAGAATAGCCCATTTCCACACTGAGCTTTTTAGTAGTTTGTACCCTTTCGTTATGTTACAACAAGTTACAACAAGTGTTCAAAAAATCTTGTGTAATTTGAGTTGGCCTGATAATTCAGGGGCCGTGCGAATTCACAATTTCACATTAATGTGCACTGGGAGTTTAGTTTGAGTATTATGTTATAGATCAATCATATATTGTGGAGTGCAATTTCATAGAGTATATTTTCCAATGGTGTTATATTTTGAACTTTTGAATTATGTTAGTGTTGATTGGAGATTGAAGAACATCTATTCTGAAATTTAACAGTAATCTGTCTCAAGACCAAATTTTTAATTAACGTTTCTTTCGTGAAAGTAGTAGAAAGTCCCAACCCTTTCGGGGTTTGGCATGAAGTGTTGGTAGGGCCGTAGGGGGATTCCTTTTGTCCATTATAACGATTTGCATATGAATTAGATGTTGGTGATGTCCCTAATTATTTATCAATGTTAAATTGATTTTAAATCCAACACTTGATAAAAGTGGAAAAAAAAAAAGTTATACGCATTGGATTGTCTTAGGAAATTAAACGATCTTCGAGTTCTTTTTAAATTTTCTACATAGTAAATTATAATACGAATTATTCATCAATATAACCTCGGTTTTAAGAGAGTACATGTATATAAATATATAATTACTTATAAAAAATATAATACAATCTTTTTTTAACGTAGGTTGATGTGTAAGAATACAACGCTGATGAAATCTTTGTAGTAGTGTTAATTACGGAGTTTATAAAAATTTGAAGAGCTTTTTATTTATTATAAGATTACTGAAAGAGTAGGACATGCTATTATTAACATTAGCTTAATGAGTATTAATATATACATTTGTATTTACTACTAATTGTTTTAAAATTATTTTTACATCTTGCCTTTGAATACGTTTTTTCCAAAACATTATTTAACTCTTAATATCTCTTATTTCGCTTAAGTAAGGAAATTATAAAAATTTGATATTATGAATCTCAACAAGATGTGCGTTCGACTATAATTTTACTTATAAAATAATCAAAATAATCGTAAAAGTATTGGGCCGTAACGACATATTTTTGGGTTTTAGATATATATAACCTTGTTTACTATGGTTGAGGGAGGTATGTAAAGTTGGTGGAACTCTCCAAGAGTTGTGTATATTGGTTCTAAAATAATTACATTCAAATTTTATCAAGTTATACGATGAGAAAGAAAGGAAACAGCTAAAGAAAGATGAGTACTACATTTGCAGGAAGTGTACATGAAATTAACAAAGAGTTGATTGCAATTTAGAAGTTACTTGACATTTCTTTTTATCGGCATCATACCCGTGAGTGTAAGATTTAATTAAATTTGTAAAATTGCTCAAAATATATGAATGTGTTCTACTGAACTCCTATTAGCTTATTGAAAAGAACAAACACTATCCAACATATTAGTGCAATCTATAATCACTTAATGCTACTACCAGATAGTGGATTTCTGCAAAAGATACACTTGAATCTCAATTTCTTGGCAAAGCCTTTTTATGGAGGGTTAGTGGCAAAAAATAAAAGAAAGCCTCCAAGTAATGCCTAATGGATAGATTTGCAAATGCGTGTGCGTAAGTATTTATTGGACATGAAAATTACACCACCAAAAATGGAACATAAACATGAACACTAGCGCTGGAAGATCACTAAGAATTGTTACAACCCGTTCTTTTTCCTATCTTCTTCTCTTTGGCAATTCAGAAAATAACTATGCTAAGTAACCAAAAAATCCCAGAAACTGTTTGCTGGCTCTACTCACTTCGTAGCAAGACATTTGGTGGCATCAAGTGGCTTCTCTTGCTACCTCCATCTTCGTCCACCAACAATGGATAGACAATTAATAAAAGATGGCCATGCTATGATATATAGGCTGCTCTTGAAGTGTAAGGAATTTGTAACACCATTGATGGCTTCCTCAAACTGAAGATCGGAAAGAGATCTTGCCTCTGATCTATACCAATGCAAAAATCACTGTGGAAACTCATCCATGTTTCATTTCCTTATTAATCTTAAAACATCTCCTATCAAATGCAGGGAACCCGTGACAAGGACCTAAAAGATTTCAACAAACTCATAATAGTTAAAAGTTCTGATACCGGGGATATAGGTGCCGCTATTACAAAGGAATATGCTTTACCTGAACACGAACAGACTGATTTTGCCGGGCATTGTCCCGCAGCCATTTGATGGCCAAGGGAAGAGTTGGAAAGACTTTGCTGTTTGTACCACTGATAATGCCCTTCTCTGATTCATCTTGTGCTTCTTCAGAACTGGTTTCTGTATCCTTGACATACCCACCTACAGCTGAATAGATACACATACATAAAACTCATAATCAAGCCCAATCCATTTGGTTTGACAAGCTTAGTTTTGCATTGTTCAAACTATCTCGCTCACAAATATATGGCAAATTATATTTCAGGAGGGCTTTCTAAATTATCAATGTGATGTGCATATAGTGCACACCACAGTGGCATTTAATGTTATTTTGGGAGAAGGTAGTAGAAATATATGCTGTGTTTGAGAATCTTCTCTTTACTGAAAATTACAAAAAATGCCTCTCTGAAATGCACTATTTTCATATTACAATAATAATTTAGTACTTACTCTATTTCAAGATTAAAGAAATGTACCTAACAAGGCCTACTTAGAAGTCGTCGGTTCAATAAAACATAAAGGGAAGCAAGAGCCAAAATAAGACAATCCATAAAGGATGTGAGGGATGACCATACCTTTATCTGCAGTAACGAGACTTTCCCATACTCTTTGAAGAGTCAACTGCCATGATAAATCAACTCGTGTTGCCGGTTGTGGCACACTAGTGATAACCTTGTTATACACTGATATATTTGGAACAAACAGAGCCTGTTTAAATTGCACTCCTGATCATCAATATATAAACTTCAGCGGTGATACTTTAATTCAAGGAGAATAAATAAGTTCAAAGATCAAACGCACAAATGGGTAGAATTAACTCCAAAATCAATCTGTGACATTAGAAAGCCAGGTCACTGAATATAGTGATATAAACAAGGCATTGAGCAAATAGTACAATATCTTCAATCACTATAAGAAGTCAGACCGAATTCCAAACAAATCACTGGACAGGACATTAACTAACCTATAAAGAGGCCACTTTCCTCAATCTAGGCGATGTAACAAGCTTAAATAGCAATTAGAAATGCCAATATTTCTTCCCAGTATTATCTAATAAGATTTTCCAATGAAGTACTCTTGCAGGCAATTGAAACTCAGCATGTTAGAATACGGATCACAAAGTTTCCCGGGTAACATATGCTAGGAAATATAGCAACTAAATTGACAAGGGACTTGCTCGAAATTTTACCATGACTTGCGCAAGCTTTCATTAAACGTGGTAGAAGCAACTGGGGATCCCGTACAGACATACAATTGAAGAGCAATATCTGCACGTTCATCAATAGCAGATTAGTTTTTGCAGATTTCTTTTGGTGAGTATGGATATGACTAAAGATACTAACAGAATTCTCAAATCTAATGTCACGCATCTTTTATATCTTTTACCCCCCACCCCCACCCTCTCTTTAAAGATTAAGAGGAGCACATAGCAATAAGCTATCATACACAATTGAGCTTAATATCAGGTTATATAACTAAATTTCTATATAAACGAGGGAGGTTTGCCACATATTAAGGAACAGCCCGCAACATACTTGGTAGTCAAACGACCCAAAGTGTGGCCGAATATGAGATAAAGGGGGCGTTCCCGACTGATTTTCCATGTATATTCATTCTATGTTACAAGTCTCGCACTAGTTGCAATAACTCCCTAATTATAACTTGATCCTTGGGGGTAGAGGTGAATGGGAGGTTAGGCAACAAAATTGTACAAGGGAACAACTGCTGTTAACGAGAGAAATAAAAGAATACAATGGAAGAAAATAGTGTTGATGTGCCCTTATCTAACTCCTGATCATATATTAGGTTTATTTGACATCATACATATTTTTATATGCCAAAAAGTCACTGGTAGTTTTTCTAGATTATAACAATGTAGCACAACCCCATCGTCATGTATACAATTTGATAATTGGGCTAAGTCTGGTTAATAAGAGTCACAAAAGCCAATAGGACAGGTCCAATAAATTAGAAGCGGATTTGAACTTAGGACCGGAAGGCGGAAGAGCTTGGAGCTTAATCTTAACAACAGTAGGTGAAGACCTCTTTGGTTGGCATTGGACAGATATATGATCATTCAGCCTTCATTTTTTCAGAAAAGTTTTCTGTACCTAAACCACATGATCTCTTGCGGATTCTACAATAACTTAGGGAGGGCTTTCCTCATAGAAAAACACACACATGTCCAACTTTATTTGTCATTTTCAATTAAATTGCACAACTAAAGAAAATTTACTCAACAAACTAAAATTTACACCGATTACCTGAGTTGAACACGTCTTTGTAGCAGAATTGTGAAAACCACGTGCCATATCAAAAGACATACTTGAATTATCAGGAAGTGAATGCTCTGCATAGTTCACTAGCTTCTCATCATCTTTGATGACATGCGAAAACCATCTTCCACAAACTTCCATGCTTTCAGGACTGTGAGCTCCATCCATATAGAACACCAAATCTCCAGGGCCTTCAGTGCTGATATATTGATCAGGGACAATTTGGGCTCTTCCCTGTAGACTAGCGGTTGTCAGCCCTTTGATGAACTGCTCGGGCAAGGAGCTCTGATACACAGCAACAGGAGAAGATTTACTCAGTGCTGAAGGGGGAAGTAACCATGAGTACCAAAATCCATGATATAACCAGACATACATTGTTTATATGGTAGGAAACTTCAACATGTCCAGTCCTTTGAAGCCATGAAGAGCATAATGCCACTGCAAGGCCAGCATTTACAAATTGATGCTCACCACCAAGACCAAGTTGCGAGCCATTTAGCAAGTTAGGGTCTAATGGTGACGCTACTTGAAGAGTTACCTGCAATAAGTTTTGCTGATCAATCACAAACATTTGCAGAACTGCCTTAAACATATAATACCTTTTAACTGTCAGGCACAAGATGCAGTAACTGGGTTCAAAGCTTTACAGGAATATTGTACTCGACACCAAATTACAAAAGGATTTATCTTCTAGAAAACATGCAATTTAGATCAACCTTTACAGAGATGCTGAGACAATGATTGTTGTCCAGGAGAACCAAATTCTTGGAACTACTGGAGTTCACCTACTTGCTTAACACTGGATACGAATAGTCCCTAAGACACTAGGTAAAAGTCTTGACTCACATTCAATTTTGAGGCATTCTCTTCAAGTGCAGACATTGCTTCCTCAGGCTGCGGCACAGTAAAAGCGGGAATACCATCCTGAAATGAAAGCTCAAAGTAATCACATCAGAGCATTGTATAACCCATCTCCAACCTCCCAGAAATAAAAGTCTTCAAAAAAACTCCTCCTAACTCAAGTAGCCTGAAAGTTAAAACAGATATATCCAGTTTCAGAATGAGATGAGGGACCTTGAAGATGCCAGCTTTCTCTCCAGCAATTTGTCCAAGAGTGTTTCCTACAACAAATCAAACAAGAGAGACTTCAAAAAGAAGTGAAGTATGCAAAGAATGATAAACATTGAAAAAAGAATGATGACCAATGAAATAGATTTATCATGCAAACTCATTGAAACAGCAGCAGTTAAATGTAGATCCCACCACAATCATGGTCTAGGATCGTAGGAAGATAAAATGCAGGGATTCTTATTTCTTACAATTGAAAAGCAAGAATCAAGCAGGTCACATATTGAACTAAAATTCACATAAATGTTTACGACAAATATTTACTAGTGCCATCTTTAACCAAAGAAAAGAATTGGGAAATCAATTCCACTATATCGTCTTGACCTCAATGTGGGACAATCTTCAATCCTGCTTCAGAAGGCGTCTCAACTAAAGTCAACACATTTTTATTTTATTAGACATCAAAAGGTAAGTTTAAGGACAAAGTTAGAAGATTTAAAAAAAAAAAAAATCGATGTGCTTGAAAATTTTTAAGTTCCTTGCCAAACACTATTAAAATTATTAGTTATAGTTAAATTATCATTTATGCTAGCTTACATTACAAGCTAAACACAAACAACAAATGGTGATGACCCCTTTTACTGTCAAATAATGAAAATGAAAATAAAACTGAACCCTTTTGGAGATATGAATACAGAGACTAAGTAGATAAACATTCAAGAAGAAATTCAAAACCAAATTACCACTACACCATTCTCACCACGCTTCACTTCTGTTCCCCCCACCCCCCAACCCATCCACCATAAAAGCAATATTTTGTCCTTGGCTCCTTGCCATAGTGTGTGCATCCTGCATGCCCCCTTGCATGTATGGATATTAGGCCGAATTAAGATCCTACACAAGTTACAAAATATTACCTCCATCTCTTTTTAATCTACACATTTTCCTTTTTAGCCCGTGTCTTTTTAATCTACACACTTTCACTTTATCTAAAAATGGTAACTTTTTCCATCATCTTTCTCCACCTTTCAACCTATCTCTACAATCATATACTTTCTCACTCAAATATTTTATTTTAGTTTTGTACTTTACATAAGTAGCTTTCACCATTTTGCCTTTTTCTCTCTTACTTTTGGGGAATTGTCTTGTGGTTATCCCCTTAAGCAAAGTGTATAGATTTTTTAGGAACGGAGGTAGT
Source organism: Beta corolliflora (assembly GCA_947648045.1). Classification (NCBI taxonomy): domain Eukaryota; kingdom Viridiplantae; phylum Streptophyta; class Magnoliopsida; order Caryophyllales; family Amaranthaceae; genus Beta; species Beta corolliflora. Next base: position 233,546 of record CANSZD010001793.1, read on the forward strand.
ACCTTAATCTACTCTTCTACTCCAATGTATATCCCTATACAGGTCATTTTCACACAACTCACAATAACACCCCTGTGGCAAGTTTGGCCTTGAGAAAAAAATGTTTAATTATACTCTAATTAATCTGCTCACAATATAGGCCATGTACTTTCTACTCCCTCCGTTTTTTTTAGATGTAACATATTGACTTTGGGCACTATTCATCCAATACACTTTGACCATTGATTGTTATTTATACATAAGAAAAAATATAGTCATGTGGGATCTTGTTTGATTCGTCACGGTATACACTTTCCAAATATATATTTTTTATAATTTTTACCTTTATACAATTAGAGATATTATTGGTCAAAGTTGTGTCTTGACAAATGTGAAAGTCCAATGTTACATCTAAAAAAACGGAGGGAGTAAAAAGTTCAAAAAAAAAAATGTCTATTATCCTTCAAGGAGCCGCACTTGGCAAAATTAATTAGGCACGGTCAGCAGAATGCATATATCTGACCACTATAATCAATACCAAAACAAAATTTTACCTCAATCTAAAACTTGAGCAATCAAATACTTAATCCAAGATGCCCTACAAATTTCCCTTTAGATCTCAAAATAACTAGTTAAATTCCTACTCCATGTCTGCATATAACTTAGTTCTTCAAAAGAAACTATAGATGACCCTATGTCCCCATCAAACACCCAAGCCCCGAAATAATCCCTTCCAAAACTTAGCCCAAGACTAATTTTAGCATAATTTCCATATTACATTAGAAAAAAAAAACCTTTCACGAGAGCAATTTATCTCGGTCCAATGATTCTGTCTTGTCTAAGGTTCTGCTATCTTCTTGCTAGGCTCCTACTTCAATTGTAATTTCTTGCTGGTCCATATAAGGATCTTGGGTATGATTTATAACATCCATAGATCACAGTCATTTCTTGAGATGATTTAGGTCCATTATTTATCATCAATGATGCATATAACCTATATAAAGTATGTGTCTTAGGCATCAAAATAAAGGTTGATTAGTAACCAGAGGAGACTTCTAAAATTCTTCTCATAATTCCATCCTCTGCTTGCAAGGATCTCCTTATAAGAATTTTGACCATTATCCCTGGTAATCAATCTGGCAATCCCTGTCTAGAGTTATCTATGGGCCTGTTGGGTTTATTGGTGAACAAGAGAGACTTCCCTCCAAAATATATAGGCTAGCAAGAGTCCTACTGGATGAGTTAATAGCCTTTACAATAGACTTCAAGAAGCAAATCATGGGCTATGCCTAATACAAACTTAATCAACCCAAATTCTTGGGAGCGAAAGAGACTTCCAGAGATTTCTCTGAAAATCTTCCCACACAAAAAGTATCATAATAGTGCTTGTGGCCTTTACCAACAGCAGTTAATGTTGTCTTGTCTGTAATGACATCTATTATCTCAATGGTAATCGAGCTACTCAAGGAGCCTCTAACTTCCTTTTAGAATTTCCATTTACACATAGGAAGTCCTGATGTGTGTCATAGTTACATAACGACTTTGCAGGGACATTTTGGTGTCAATGTGTCATCCATCTGACACACTGGTTATATTAACCACAGATGACACTGAGCTACCTGTTTGTGCACCATGTACTCTTTGCAAGTCAACGTACAAACACACAGAGAGTTTTCAAAGATAAGTATGATTCTTGAACTGGTGTTAGTTATATAGGACAGCCACTAACCAAGAATTTCCATGTGATCATACCCTAGAGAGGATATACCACAAACAATTGGTGCTTGTACCTGAAAAATGAGTGCATGGATAATCAAATTTCGTAGCCACCACAAAAACATATTCAGTAAGAGGAATGAAGCATAAAACGCACCACGTTTGTTGCATCAAACCTTCCACCCAGTCCAACCTCCATGATAGCTACGTCGACCTGCAAATTTCAGCTTGTATTTTCAGATATATTCAGTTGTTCAGCTATCAAGATCAAGATAGAAATTTAACAAAGAAAACCAGAAGCCTGATATCATGGTCAGTAGAAGCAAGAGAAAGAGATAAAGATCAGATAATATGTCATAACCAACCTGCTCTGCTGAAAATATCTTGAAGGCAAGCAGGGCTAAGAAGCGAAAATAAGTAGGCATTGGTATATCATCAGTGGTTTTTTCCTACATAACAACAAAGAAACTGCATCAAGAGTAAAGAGAAACACATCATCATGAACCAATACCTAAAGAGTAAAGACAGTCCTATGACTTTTCATACTCATGTAATTAGATATATAAAGTTGAATACTTCCAAAAATTCAGAATTGCAATCAAATTCGATTCATGAAGTGCTTTGAAACAGATTAAATTTGCAAAATGTTTCAATAACCAAATAGAAATTAGTTGATCCAACATTTAAAAAGAACAAGAGAATCATTGAATTACTTCCTATCTTGGGTTGCTTCACAATAATCTAACACTTCCTTTTTTGACACATGGGTCTTTTCTATCTATGTCCTCATCCAAAAGCAAAGACAAAGATCCCCTTCTCATACTATCTCTCTCCTTTCCCTAAATAAGTGTGTTCAAACCAAGTGTTACATTTAATTTGAATCGAAGAGAGTAGCATTTAAGCAAATTTTACATATTATTTTGACATTAAGTAATTAAGGTTTTGAAATATAAAAGCACATCGGGAGCTGTTCTAAGCGATGCTTAGGAAAGAACAATAAGATCTCAAAATTTCAAAGAAGTCCATAAGAGAAGTCATACCTTTAGCCTATCAAAACACCACCAGAAGTACGCCAAAAACTTTTCTTGACATATCTCAGCACTACAGAAGAGATCAATGCCTTATAAGTGATATATGCAGTGCTTAGTAATTAGAAAAGAAAAAGATAGAAATAACAATAATAATTACTTAACAGAAAATAGACATGTCTCCCCTCCCCCAACTTCTCCCCTGAAACATTCTGGCCTCCAAAATTAAACTTCACTACATCAACCCCCAAGGTCGATATAGAACTATAGAAGGCTCCCCCTTGCCTCAGACCTACATAATTATCTAGTCTCACTAGTCACTGCCCCCTGCATGAGAAACGAAATGATTACTAATGCCACAGCACCAACCTATGATCACCAGAACCTTTTTCTCCCAAACTAACTTATCATAGACATGCCAAACAAGTAAACAACTCCTAGAACTGCTCAACTCCATCGATAATACTTATTTCTCCATCTCTTTAGCTAATAAGGTCGTATTAAGAAGCAGTCAACCTCCCATAGATACAAGCTGAGACAAAGAACAACTGAAAAATGAACAACCAAGATATGAACCCCATTAGAAGTTTTCAACACTATAAAAGACTGAAAGGGGGGATACTCCTCTCATCTTCTTCATACTAATATCATGGAATTAAAACTCTCCCGTCCTAAAAGACGGCTTTTTCTAAATTTTGTTTTTTCCCCAAAATTCCATTTTTAAAAAAAAAAAATAAAATTACAAACTTCGCGCCTCTTACCACGAACTCGCCGCCTTAGAACGCTTTTATCCCCGTTAAACCGTTCTTTTCAAACATTGATAGATTTGATTATATTATGGTGTTAATAATGCTAAAAAAAAAAAAAAAATGCAAATAAGGTTAAAAACATATTTTGAAATTTTTAAAAAAATCACCGCCGAGGGACCCTGAAACCCCTATTTCCCCCAACCGCGCAACGCGACCGTTACCGCGAACGCGAACGCGACCGCGACCGCGTTTTTCTTCCCTGACTAATATAATAACATCGTCAAGAAACATAAAAATATCCTTGAAAGCCATCACCAGATCAGCTCCACTAATCTATCAACAATCCAGAAAAAAGGCACAGTAAATCCCATCCAGAAATGGTAATTTATCTCAAAATCAAAATTTGCTCTTGAAACCTGATCCCACAGTATTCTGTCTAACCTTTCCCAATGTTGACCAAGAATGAGCATCCAGAAACCTCTTGCCCTCAATAGTCTCTACGTCCTCAACCATAAAAGAAGAAAGAAAAAACTCTCTCCCCTTAAATTAAGCAGCTTAGAGCGATTCCCACCTCACCCCCTTTCCATTCGTAATTCCACATAACTATCAAATTTTTTCCACCAATATACTTCTCTATTAAGGATAAACTCCTCCACATTTCTTTTCTTCAGTTTAGTTCTATTTTCAAAAGATATTTCTATTTTCAAAATTTCTCAATATCACTCTATTTAGGCCCTCGAAATCCCTAAAGAACCTCTCATACCAGCTTATCCGCACAGAACTTCTAGTTTATCATAAAAAAAAAAAAAAATCAAAGCCAACCATAGACTTCACATCGCGATCCACTTTCAAGAACCTTATGTGATGAACAATGACAAAGGCCTCCAAATAAGGTCTAGTATAAAAATAGCACTCACTAAATATAACACATGGAATAATAACAAAATAAAATAAGCCATGACAGATGTAAAAGAACTTGACAATATAAGGACTTTGGCATGGGATACAAAAGCTAGATTACATATAAAAAGGTTTTGATTTGCCCTATGCTTGCTGTGTCACACAACATAAACATTAGCCAGATAACTCAAAATGATACCAAGAATGGTTTATTCAAATTAGAGCAAAGAACCCTTTAAGCTAACCCAAGTATTGCTCACCCATCTAATAGAAATCTTTCCCGAACGTCAATTAGGTGGGGAGAAGTAAATAGCCCCGTGTGGAAGCCACAATTGCGTAATATGGATTCTGCAAAAACACATGTTGAACCCTGTGCACACAGAAAGGCAAATGAGACACTAAAACTTAATCTATAACACCATTAGATCATAGTTTCGCCTTTTATGGTAGTTCTTATCAGTGCCAAAATTTGTTGTTGTGACTTGTGGTATTGGAGTCATTAAACTCTGAATAGTGCACTAGTAGAATAATTGCTACTTACAAGTTCCAACATAGTCGATATGAGTGTTCAAATATTCCTAACAAGGTGATTAAAAACACAATTTAGTTCTATACTACACACGGTTTTAATTTTCACCCTTACCAACACATACTTTTGACCATTTTAATTATCAATAAGTAGATTATAAAAAGTTAGTACTTAAAAATATATTAAGACAATTCAAACAAGATCCTACATGACCATATTTTTCTTGTGTATAATTCACAAACGATGGTCAAAGTGAAGTATGTGACTATTGCAAAAGTACAAACTGAATAATTAACCAAGGAGGGAGTCAAAATCTTCAAATAAGAAGTAGTTATAAAGTGTAGATAGGTAAGATAAGTAAACTTTACAGCTAAATAAATTTGCAGCCACCATCAAGCCAATTGTAGTAGTGTTCATCGACCGCACGAAAATGCAAATGCAATAGTATTGTACAAGTTCAGATGACAAAACAGGTAAAAAAAATTGCATTGAAACCTAACCTAATAGAATTGGGGGGGTGGGGGAACCAATGAAGCAAGAAAATGTTCAAATAAATGGAAGTGATCATTCAACAAAGAAGGAGAAAAATTACCTTCCCTTTAGTGCCTGCTACATGAATAACCTTCAACTTAGAAATTGGTTCTTCCAACTCCAAAATCTGCAAAATCCCACCCAAATTCAATATACCATATTGGTCCAAAATACACAATTCATTAATTTGAGAAAAACACATAGTAATTAGTAGAAGTATGACCTTAATATAATCAAAAAGCAAATCAAATCGATCTCCACTATTGCTCTTCTCAGCACGAGTGCGAGTTGTGATCAAAGAAGAAAGAGCACTCATTGCCTCTTCATAAGGCGACACCTTAGAATCGGACAATCCATTACCACCCTCTACAAAACCCACAAAAAACAACCAAAAAAAACAGGGGAACTTTCATAAAAGTTAACTAAATTCAATTAAAGATTGCATTTTTAAGGGAAACCATAATAAAGTTGTTACATTTTTATATAATAATGCATGTTTCTGTGAGAAAGATTATTGCCCAGATACAAATTTCAGGAAACAATATGGTAAAAAATACATTCAAAGAAATTAAAATGTTACCTGCTGACATGATGAATGAAGTTCAGGGTTTGAAAGAAGATTAGTAAGTAGTTCTATATTGGAAGAATTAGAAGGTATTAAGAGGGATGAGTGAGTGGAGGTTGGTAAGGAGAGAGAAAGAGATCGTTGGAGAAGGGATGAGATAGAGTGAGTGGGGTTCAAAAGTTTTTGCAAAGGAGTGAGCACCAAGAGTGGCAGCCGCAAGACTACAAGTTCCTTTCTTTCACCGCAAAATCTCAATCTTTTTGATTGGAAAATGACGAAATTTTGTGCACACAATTGTTGAAACTTCAAACTACCCTTAACGTGGGAGAATGATAGAGTCAGATGATTGTGGGATCTTAAGGGTTGGTAATCTTTGTGAGAGAGATTAGGTCGTATAGTGTGTAATGTATTGGATTAGGTTTGAGACGGGTGCTTACTTGTATCACTATGGTCAAGTGTATCACCATCGCTCCGTCCTAACGCAAGTAAGGCTCAATCGCCTCAAGATCTCGTTGCCCCGATCCGGTCCCCCCCCAAAACCACCGCCAAACCCTCCCCCGTTAAACTATGTGTTGGCTCTTTCCTCGCAATCCTCAAATCCAAAGGCCACCTCCACCCAGGGAATGTCAACTGGAGTTCACGGAAATCAAGTTTGTATTCGTGAAGCGTGAAAAGAATAAGGTAGCGGACCACCTTGCGAAGGAAAGTCGAAGGCTTAGTCAAATCTTGAATGTAGTTAGGGAGTTACCCATCCCCCTAATGATTGTATGAACAATTTATTATCGGACGATTGTTGTAGGCCTCCAGGCCATGACTTTGTTTAATTTATGCTAGCCTTCTTAACCAAAAAAAAAAAATTGAATATGATGGTTACTTAAAATTTACACCATATTACAATATTAATTCTTCTTTGGTTGGCTATAATATTAAAAAATATTTGGAGGCCTTTGCCATTGTTATTTTTGCAAAGGCCTTATTTGGTATTAGGTCAAGAAAAGTTGTAGCAATGGCAAAGGCCTCCAAATAAGGTCAAGAAAAATTATAGCAATGAGATTACAACTTTGAGTTGGTATTAGAAACAAAGAATTTTCACCTATTTTCTGTACTTCAAACATAATTTTAAAGCATTAAATCAAAGGGGAAAGAAGTCTAACTTACAATCAAACTGATTGTAGACTCACTTACTAGTAGAACCAAGCAATTTGTAACATTTTTTTTTTCTAAATGCCCCTATTATTTGGGAAACAGCCAAATCATCAATTAGCTTCTCCAAATTACATAAAGTACCACTAAAACATGCATTACTGCATAGGTTGGATTATTGTTGGAAAAGAATTAGTGCATTAATTAAGAGATAAAGTGTCCATGAGTACTTAGTGATTTTTCCAATTTTGTTCATCATCATCAAAAGACACTAACTTAGCAAGGTCATGGGCTACGGCCTACGCATTGTCATCCCTTTTAGTGGTTGTTTCGTATAGGAAATTATGTAGGCAATAGAAATTCCCATGATTTTCTAATTTGGGTAGGTGTTTGATTGACAAAAAGTGGGGAAAATGGGGGCAATGAAAATTCATTGGGAAATTGAAATTCCCACAAAACGTGAGAATTTATTCAACCACCCCTCCTTTGGTCATTTAGAATTCCAACATCAATTCATGGGAAGTGTAAGGCTATGTTCAGTTCACCTTATTTTTGCTTATTTCAGATCAGATCAGATCAGATCAGACCAGATCAGATCAGATCAGATCAGATCAGAAAAAATAAGTTCAGATCAGATCAGATCAGAAAAAATAAGTTCAGATCAGATCAGATCAGATCAGATCAGATCAGATAAGTTCAGATCAGATCAGATCAGATAAGTTCAGATTATGCTTATATTTAAAAACTTATTATTATTATCATCATGATTATTATGATTATTAGTATTACTAATGCTATTATTGTTATTGTAATAATTATTATTGTTGTTATTATTATTATTATTATTATTATTATTATTATTATTATTATTATTATTATTATTATTATTATTATTATTATTATTATTATTATTATTATTATTATTATTATTACTACTACTACTTTATACAATTACTATTACTATTAATATTACTATTTACTAGTACATTTGTCAAAAAGATTATTATTATTGTCCTTGTTGTAATTATTAAATATTAATATTGGTAATTATTATTAATGTCGTTGCTATTATTATAAATGTCATTGATATCACTATTTGAAGCTATTTGTGTTCAAGAAGAAAGATGTTCTTTTGGCATTTATAAGTGTTCTTTTTTATATTTATTCTAATTAATAATTTTGATATGTGATGTTCTTTTTGATGTTGTACATGTAACGAACATGACAATAGTATATGATGTTTATTTTTTAAAAGAATTTTGGTAGAATAATATAAATTATATATTACTAGTTTATATAAAATATGAGTAGTATGGGATAACCTAATGGTGTTGTCATCACGTTTAAAATTTTCCCTACAAAGGATTTCAACTTATCTTTAAATACAAAGTTTATAAAGAATAAGACAACGATATAAGAAGAATATTTAACCATTTTGTTCAAGATCATATGATTATATATATATATTTATAGGTTTATTTATGATAAAAAAGAACAATTTATTTATATAACAAATAACATGTTGTTAGTTAGATCCAAACATGTCATCAATATAAAAATAACATCTATCTTTTATTTTTAAAATGTGTTCTTTAAATAGATCTTGTATGCTTCTTTCGGTATATGTTCTTTTTTTTAATATCATTATATGTTCTTTTCATTACTACCTAAATTCTTATTATTAACGGACCTTAAACATGAGTGTTCTTTTATTTTTAATTTTTTTTGAGCCCTTTCGGAATCCCGTGGTAAGATGAATTTTTCTGCGGCGCCCTCGCACAAGGTCACTCACCTAAAGACCCCACAAGCCCCCAACCCCCCCCCCCACCCACAACAATATTAAAATATATGCTTCCACCAAGATTTGAACCTCTTGCCTCCCATATGGGAGGTAAGAGCCATGCCATCGACCCAAGAGCCCTTAGTCTTTTATTTTGTAATTGTGTGTTCATATACTAATGTGCTCTTTTTTCAAAAAAAAAAAACTAATTATGCTATAATAATAATAATAATAATAATAATAATAATAATAATAATAATAATAATAATAATAATTATTATTATTATTATTATTATTATTATTATTGTTATTATCATTATTATTATTATTATAATATTATTTATTATTATTATTATTATTATTATTATTATTATTATTATTGAAAGTTGTGCATACTAATAAAATGATAATAATGAAAATACTAGTAATGAAATACAAAGTAATAATAATATTAGTAATAATATGTTTTTTAAAAGATAAGATAAGATAAGATAAGATCAGATCAGATCAGATCAGATCAGATCAGATCAGATCAGAAAAAATAAGTTCAGATCAGATCAGATCAGAAAAAATAAGTTCAGATCAGATCAGATCAGATCAGATAAGTTCAGATCAGAAAATTTCAGGTGAACTAAACATAGCCTAAATTCCTTGATGTCAACCAAACATATTAAGATCATTTCTTAGGAATTACATAAGGGAAATAACTTCCTAGGAAATGGAACTTCACATGGGAATTAAATTCCCATGTATACCAAACAACCACTTAATATGAGACCAAGTCATAGAGTTAAAAGAACTATTGCATAGGTAGGATATGAAATATTGAAAACTCAAAGTTCTCTTCCCCTCATATTTCCCTCCACAATTCACTAGAAATAGTATATCTAAATGCAGGGTAAAAAGTTAATTGTCATATAATACATTATTAAAATTTATAATTCTAAAATCTATGCTCTAATAATTAAAAGTTAAAGACCTTACAAAAACTGAATTTCTTTGTTAATTGTTTTTGTGTTGAGTTTTTTCTCTTGTGCTAAACAAAATGACAAAATCTGACAATTTCAACTGAGCGCCTTGGTACTTTGACCCTTGGCTATCTCAGTGACCTAGATATTTTAAAGCAAGCAAGGTGTGGCGGAAGACGATCATATTTTTCACTGGATATCTCGTTAGTCGTTACTGATATCAGCATTCTCAACTAGTCGTGGCCTCGAGGTGGGTGATAATAACGTTGGAGTGGTTGACGTTGTCGTTTGAAAGGCAAAGCGCATTCCTAGCCTTGAATATTAGGAAAGACAATAATAAAATAAAATATTGACTCTTAAAAAAATTAACCTATTAATGTTATGGTAGTGACAAACCCCATCTTTTTTTTGGTACAGACATGAATACATATAGCAGTGCAATCAATCATTTATTCCTTGTTTAATAATAGTATGAGACGTGCTCAACTTACCATCTAAAAATATGAAGGAAACTATACATTAACTTACCACAACGTTCAAGCATTTCAATAATAACAACAATACTTCCCCAAATGCCAACTTATTCTGAAGTACCAACTACCCATATGCACATGCATGCCTGATTCTCCACTCCATTCAAATGGGATCTTATTGGCTACTACGTACCCGTCAATTACAACTACCCTTTGAATATTCCACCATCAACGAATCAAATAAATGACACATTTTTGTTGTATTAATCAAAAATCAACAATGATTATGATATCATATCATATAATGTCCCACTTGGCATATCTTATGGCATGTCTTCTAAGCCATAATTGATACATAACCATGTAAAACGCATCGTACGGCTCTGGTGAAGACTCATTCCATGCAAAATGATGTGCCGCGGTTACACCCAATCTTCTCATCCTCTTATACGCGCCGTCCTCGCACGTGCTCATCAACACGCGCTTAAAATCCTCTGACTTTAACGTTGACTTCACAAACAACGCGATCTCGGACCATTTAATCGCGTCCATAAAAGGCAAGTCTTGTATCGGACGGTCTGTAATCACAACAGGAACACACCCATTCGCTAACGCCACACTCAATCCCACCACTCCCTCCTTATCATAAACAAACAAACAAAACTTACTACTTTGAACCTGAACAATCTTCCCATCATCGTCATCAGACGGTTGAGATTCAATCAAAAACTCGGGATCATTTTTTAACCCATTAATCATCTCTACACCCGAGTGTACCACATAAACAAACCTCCAATACCCAAGAAAGCGCGTGGGAGGACTCTCAAGAGAAGCGCGTGGGTCAACCGAGAGTGGAGGAAAAGGAGGAAAAGTGACGTCTTTATGAGGGATAAACTCACGTGCGGGTGACGGAAAACAAGAAATCTGAACAGAGTTTTTCTTCAATTCGACGACGTTTCGAGTAGAGGTGGGACCCACACCTTTACAAGAGAAGTAGAAATGATCAGCACCAAGAGAACGGTCCCAGTGAGGGTAAGAAGTACGAATGTGATCCATGTGACGCGAGAGTGAGCGCGTGGATGTAGGTAAAAAAGGGAGGTAAAATAGTGTAGCTTCATTTGGGTTAAGTGTGAGGAAATTAGAGGTTAAAAGAGAATTATGTAGGAGAGAGAAAATAGTGTTGTTTTGTTGTTTTTGTTGTTGTTGTTGTTGGAGTGGAAGTGGATAAATGAAGATTTTGAGGTGAGTGAGCATTTTAGAATAGTCGGAGAAGAAGGTGGTTTTTGAGAGATAAACGGCGGAGTTTGCGGCGGAAGCGGTGGTGGTTGGTGGAGTGTGGAGGAGGAGGAGGAGGAGGAGAGAGAATAATGATGATGGATGCATCATTTTGATTTATGGTATGGTGTATGAATTATGGAGATGTAAGGTTGGGATTTATATGGGAAATAGTGTTGACTTTATATTCATATGATCGTCATGAGGTAAATATGTATTATTGGATGATCATGTTCCATAATGGTCCTAGGATGACTGTTTTTCTATTGAAATAAAAAAATTGACGTAAATAAAATATGAAGGATTTTCTTAAAATAATCTCAACTTCTGGTTGTTTGTGAATTATTATTCTGATCAATCACTTTTGAATAATTCAAGTTGGGACTATATTGAAAACGTACATTAAAGTTAGGCAAAATTTCGAAAATACCTTTTATAACCAACTTTTTTCAAAAAACTACCTTTTATAATTTTTCTTTCAAAAAACTACCTTATATAACAAATTCATTTCAATATACTAACATTTGAAGTTTATATTTAATAATAATCGATAAATGACAATCGACGTAGGTGTTGTTGCCGGTGGGGTAGCGAGAAAAGAGGAAAGAAACGAGAGGGGAAGAAAGAAAAATAATTTATGGTGACTCAATTATTAGTCATTAAACCCCACTAATGGTAAAATGGTAGTAAAATTTGTTATATAAGGTAGTTTTTTGAAAGAAATTTTTTAAAAGGTAGTTTTTTTAAAAAAGTTGATTATAAAAGGTAGTTTTATGAAATTTTTCCTAAGTTATGATTATTTATATCAATTTTTCTTTTTTCTTTTTTTTTTTTGCCTTGAAAGCTACTTTCTACAAGATTCATGAAGTTTAGAGCAGTTCCTACAAGATTCATGATATTTAGTGATTAGAATTTCTACTTCACCGACCTACTTTTTATACTTTTTGGAAATGAATATTCTCTAATCTTGGAAGTTTTTAATTAAAAATTGCAATTTGATACTTTCAAGTGAACTACCACTATATTTTGTCAATACGTGATCTATGCATGTTTCATGTCTAGCTGGTAAAATAGTCGCTTGGAAATTCTTAGAAAATATGGAAGTTTCAAGTTTGTAGTTGCGAGGTCACAACTCAAAAGTCACAATCAGTGCATTTGACAAATCGATGGAAGCCACCTCGTCGTCAAAATATGTTACTTAGTCAAATAAATGATGTATGTAATAGTTGTCCTATTACAAGCGATAATTTTCATCCCCAATTCGCCTTTGCACCTCATAGAGAAAAACACGACTGAAAAAGAGCCAAAAAAAAAAAGCATCTAATAAAGTGTCGGTTGGGCTTGACAAAAAAAAAAATGCACATAAAACTCAAGGTTTTCAGTTGTGCAAGCATATTTCATAATCTCAGGATTTTCTAACATTCACCATCGCAACAAATGTATAAGGTCACGTACAGCTAAATCATTACAATTGGTAAACCTATATGCCCCGGAACATATAAAGAGAGCCTTCAGAGCATTGAACTAACGCACCTACCAATAATAACCCACCCAAAACAAAACATTCTTAGCAGGGAAAGTCAGTCGCACAACATCCATCAGATAATGCTTGCTAAAAAATGCCAGTGTGCGCCACATCTAACCGCCTCGAGCTTCTCTCCTTGTGGCATCATGAAGCAACTCAATATCAACTCCATCTGGTGGCAGTTGGACATATCTCACGACTGAGCCTCTTATAAAGCAGTTCCTCACGGATAGCTGCACCAAATAAGTATGAAGGTCAGTTTCACTAGGAAGATGGCATACAAACAAAATCATCATTGTGAAGAGGATAGCTTCTGCATTCCAACCAAGATTTTCACCAGCTATACGAAAGTGGTCCAGATAATGAAGGGTATGCTAAGCTATGTTACTCGGCCTCTTCATTTTACCTCAAGTACCCTTGTCAAATCCTCGACAATCTAACATGGGTATGGACACTTTGATACTTCATTTTACGCCAAAATCATGGCAAATTTTCATAAAATAGCTATGTCGACACTTGGAAACGTGTTACCGGCATCCTACACAAACCCAAGTCGGAGTAACACAGTTACTAAGTGATCATACAAGGTGAAGAATGAAAACCCCCCTCAAAAAAGATGATGATGAACTTGCTAAAACCAGATATGTCCTATGTCATTCACAATTGAATTCAGACAAAAAGACACGAGCTTTTAAAGAAAACAATGAATAGAAAAGAAAAGGCACATCTAAGACTTTTGGGTCTATTCATAAACCAAATAGGAAAAAGCACGAAGAATCTTTTCCGATTTTCAGATTCCCCTTAATTTGTCTCAGTCATAATCATTAGCCAGATACTAGAGTGATTTGACTGAACATCCACAAAACAAGACAAGGATCTCAAGAACACATATAACCATCACCGACTAGTTTGCTAGTCCCCCAAGATGACGAAAGCCTGTTGGTGGTCTTCACTTTCAGAAGCTATTTTCATCTATCTTAATGTGGTGGACTTAGCTGCAATGGAAGATTTTCCTTTATACATTACAAACATTGTTAATAAACACACACAATTATTTCCACATCACACTGCATCATATCACAGACTCACAGTGCATCAACAGACAGTTGAATCATTGACTATTAAAGGGAGATTCCTATTAGAGGTTGCTAAATTCTCTCAGCTCAACCAGGCTGAACCTAAACCTAATATCTCAACATGAAACTGCAATTCTGCAATACGACAGTCTACAGTAAACAGCTCCAGTTAGTTTCCAATATGTTCAAATTCTTGTTAATCTTAAGATGCATGACATCACGGTGGCACACACATAGGCATTTAAATTGACACTTAAAAAGAAATGCTTATTGGCATTGCTGGATTTTCTCAATCAGACCAGGCTAATGATGCTCAAAGATATAGTCACAAGTCACACAAGTGTTGATATGAGAGTCAGACATAGAAAATTTTCAATTAAAAGATATGGAGACAAGGTGAATAAGTGTTCGTGTTCAATATAATAAGTGCTTAAGGTGAATAAGATATCTAGACATGTGAACACTGATAATTTCTATTTTCAGTAAATTAGTAAATTTCTATTAAATTTAGTCTACTACTCCAGCAATCAGGCTTTCATGTAGGAAAAATTAATAAGATGCTTGTTACTTAGTACAAGAAACAAAGGAAAATTAAGATATTAAGCGGACAAAAAGGGGCAAAATGGAAGGACTGAAAGAAGGTCATGCCTTTGAGTAGTCAATCCCTCTCCACCCAAAAGTCATAAATCCCCTCTCCTTCGTTACACAGGGAAAACATATAAAGGCGCGGCGCCTCAGCCACAGAACCGTCTCTGCATTGATCGACCTTCACCAACTGGCAGCCAATGCCACCCACCAGAGATGACATTACCACATAAAGAGTCACCTCTCTCCAGCCACTAACAAGTAAAATCCCTAACAAATCATTCTATTTCCAATTTACATGCAAATTGATGGATGAATTCTACCTGGAAGAATTTGATTACGATTTCCACATCAAAGTCTTCCTGTAGTTGCAAAAAAGTGATCATGGAAAATCGATATTCCTTTTTACTTAATCAAATACGAGCCATATCCCATGTTTGTACCAACAATGTATCGTGTTGACACAGGTATGGCAGAGGTGATTGGCGAGTTCGTGCATCATAGCTCTTAATAAATGTGTCTACTTCTTGTCTGATAGGATACTAAAATTACTAAAGTTCGCAGTCCTATGCTAAATAAGTTGCAGAGCTAACTCATAAATAATGGAACAGCACCCAATGTAGCTAGACAGTTAAGAGAGTAAGAGACAGAAAGAAGAAGAGGAATGTGAAATATATATTTCATATCCAAGATAACAAAAGGATGATCAATATAATCATTTCATTATAAGGCAATTCATCAGGTGAACAATGTGTAAATTTCACCACTATGCTTAGTGATAGATAATAGTGTTTTCAGGGGGGTGAGCAAGCTAGCTGAAAAAGGGAAAGACCTGGGATCTAGTACCTAATCTACAGCATTCAGTAATGAAAGCAGAATAAAGAGGACTTGGGGAACATCAAATTAAGACAGAAGTTAAGTACGTTCCTCACAGAAATTCATCTCCCATAAAACAACATGCATCTTAGTTCACAGGCCAGCCATCTTGTGGGTTGAAACTAGCAAACATCAGCTTCTCTAAACAACCTAGTACACAGCTTCCACCCAAATGAATATGAATTATTATTGTGTTCCCTAAGAAATTATAAAAGCCAAGTCTATGATAAGTCATTTATATATTTAGTTTTTAGGTGCATTTAGGTTGCATTTTAGAGCATTTAGATTCATTTTTAGGTTCATTATTGCATCATATTCTTAAGTTATGTTATTCTACTCCTATTCGGTATGTTTTCTTGTTTTGATGAATTTCAGGTAATGAGAACGTATTTGGAGTATATTTAGCTATGCTTGAGGATTAGGAGCACTTGGAAAGAAGCTACGATGCATAAGGATAGTAAGGATATGTCTTGGCACGAGTTTGAGCGAAAACGAAGCGGAAAATCATTAGAAGAAATGTGAAAAAGGAGTCATGTATACTCTTCTGATCATAACTTTTGATGTGCTTCTTAGAATCAAGAAATTCCAGTTGGGTTGGAAACTAGACTTGAAGGGCTTTCCAACGATAGGTCACACTCCCCAAATGGACTTCTGGTTCGAGAGATACATCCTTCACAAGTTGACGCAAAATCACAGTTTTTCCGCCCGGTCGACCGGGCGGTTTTGCCCGACCGGGCGAGATGAAAATTTCTTCGAGTACAGAGGCATGTTTGCCGGCCAACCGGCGAAAGTGGCTCCTAAAGTGCTTGCGCGCCCGACCAGGGCGGCTGCCGGTTGACCGGGCGGAATTCCATTTTTTGTCGTAGTTTCGTAACAACGTCACCCGACCGGGCGGTTTTGCCGTCGGCCAGAGCGGTTTTTCCGGAAGGTTAATTTTTGCTTTTTTTAGCCGGTTTTGTAAAAACTATAAATAGGTCTTCTCTCTCTCCCCCTAGGCTTCCTCTTTTCTGACGTTATATTTTGTATTCTTAGGTTTAGTTTTAGTTTCCTTCTTCCTTTTCTCTCTAGTTTTTCATGGCAAACCCTAGTTTCTCTTTTCTTCATTAATTCATGAGTTTATAATTTTCATCTCTTTTCTTTCATTGATTTCTTTGATCATGCTTTTCTTTGTAGATTTAAATTTCTTTATTTATTTCATGATTGAGTAGTTTATATTCTAGGGTTTGGGAATCCATGTTTATATGCTATGATTCTTGATTGATATTTATTAATGGTTTGATTAGTTATTGATATCTCTAATTGATTAGTGTTTTTATTGTTAATCTTGCAATCGATTCATTTGCTGATTAAATATTGCTAATATCGAGTCATAGATCGAGAGATAGTACTCTTTAGAGGCTTACCTACAATTAGCAAATCTGATTATGTTGAGCGACCGTACTGGCATATGTTGATTTGAGAGCGTTAAGGCCCGACCGTAGGATTAACATGTGCTCTAGATATCTGATTAATTGAACTATTGATGATATTTTGATAGATTATAGTTATAAACATGGTAAACCCTTGCCCTAGATCCTTTCTAGTTTGATTTTCATAGTTTGATTAGTTTAGAACTTTAACTCAATATTCCTGATCTTGTTTAGTTTCTCTATACCTTAGAAGCTAGATTAAAACGACCATCTCTCTGTGGATTCGACCCTACTTACCCTACTACATTGTTAGAAGGTTTTGCGAGAATTATTTTTGACAAGGTGTACGACGACCTATCAAATTTTGGCGCCGTTCTTGGGAGAGACGGTATTGCTTTATTTAGTTTTTATTGTTGGTGAGACTAAACTGTATATAATTTTTTTCCCTTTTGTGAATATTTTTCTTTTTATAATTTTTTGTGTATCATGGATTCGTGTTATTTTGATGATGGGGATAATTCTTTTGCTAGGCAACATAGTTATAATTCTTGGGATTCTCATGTTTACAGTTTTGATACATTATATCAAAATCCTCCCAATTTTTGTATGAGTTCTCCCGGATTGCCTCATATGTTCTATGAACCCCATGCACATGTTAGTAATTCTAGAGCAATTTTTTCTTTTCCTCAGTATGAGAATGAAGTGTTTTGGAAGTACTATCATAGGCTTGGAGATTTTATTGGTCCTAATCATGGAATTGAACTGTGGGATATGTGCTTAGTGATCTATGAGGGGTTAAATGAAGAGACTAGGATGATGGTTGAATCTATGTCCAATGGGGGATTTCTAGTCCAATCACCTGATTATTGTTGGGATTTAATTGTGTGGTTAGCTAGAGATACTTACGAGTGGGAGATGTCTTCATATGCTCTTTCACCCCAAACTTACATGGAACCACCCCCTTATTGTTCTAATTGTCAGTCTACTTCTCATGATTCTTCTTCATGTGATGTGACATTATTAAATGGCTTTGACCCCTCTTCCCAATATGAATGTCAATCTGCTCAAAATTCTAGCCCCAAACTGTTTATTTATGATGATGATGAGGGTTGGATAATAAATGAGAGCTATTGGGATGATGAAAAGATGGAAAGAAAGACTAATGTGATGGATGTTTTGCAGGAGGAAGAAACTATGGTTGAAATTTTTTCTTTGCAGGAAAGTCAAGTTGAGCGTGAGATGATTTATGAGTCTTTATCGGTACCACCTACTGTTTTTGAGTCTCATATTCCATTCTCTCAAAAACTTGATATAATTCCTTCTTCCCCTTTATTATATCCTCCATCGTTCCTTCTTTCTCCCCTTTTGAATGACTCTCATGATAATGTAAATAATGTACAATTGGTTTCTTTTCCTTCTTTTGAGTCATGTAAAAAGACTAACGATTTTTCTTTTTCTACTTCTTGTAAATCTAATTTTTCCTTTGATTTTTCTTTTTGTAGTTTTAGTAATTTTTAGGATTATTTTTTTTCATTTTTACTTTTCATTCTTATATAATATGCTCGAGTTGTTTTGCGAGAACGTATGATAAACTTCTTAGAGCATTGAACTATTATGAGTGATCTACTAGTCTTAAATGGTCATGCAAGACCTTAAATCAGCGCTTATCGGGAGGCAACCCGACTTTTTTTCATTTTTTTTATTATTATTATTATTTTTTTTTTTTATTTTTTTTTTGGTTTGACTAACTTTGCTAATATGTGATGACATCTTTTGCTAGGTACAAGCATAGCCAATTTTTTGGCTAAGTTCACCGCCTCATTACAACTATCGATTGTGGTGGAGGTGTCGATGCTTTTGACACTCCCTTTGATTACCCACCCTTTTGTAAGTTGTACCTCTCCCTCATTTCATTCCTCTTTGTTCACATTGAGGACAATGTGTCATTCGGCTTTGGGGGAGGATGTCGTCATCATTACTTAGCACATGTTAGTTGCATTTAGTGTAGATTTCATTGCTTTCGTAGGATGTTGCACGGTTTGTACCGGCTCACTAGGAGTGGGAGTTTACGTGCAACCAAAAAAGCATCTTGCTTTCTTAGTTGCATTAGTTTATTTCATCTCATATTAGATTTCGTGTCATTTTAGTTGCATCTATCGGACTATTGCTAACACTTTTGAGAACCTTGTTGATATTTTACTACAATTCTTGAGCATCATTCATCTTGTTCATGATTCTTCATAGCATGATTGTTTCGCAATTGATTGGTTGTGGTAAGATTGATTGATCTTTCTCTGGCTCGATTTAACTTTACTATGCAGACGCCCTAACCTAAGTGAGCTTCTGTGCCTATAAACTGAAGTATCTGTGTCAGTTTTGTTTTTTTTTCATGTGTGATTAGTTCCTTAGTTGTCGCATTGATCTTGATTTTGACTTGGTACTCTTTGATATTTGATAGTGCATACATTTTGATATGATTGAGGCATTCTATTTCATGATATTAGCTTCGTAGTTATTCTTGTTTTCATATTATCCTTTCTCTAGCCCCATTGAGCCTTTCGACTATGTTTGATTGCTACCTACATTACAAGCCATTGGCCTCATTTGATATTTGTCTTAACCCTAGCTTGGGGGAACGAGTATTAGTTTTGGTTTGGTTTGTATTGAATTAAAGTGTTCAATTTATGGTTTAGAAGGATGGAAAAGTATGTTTAGTGAGATTTGAAATTGAATAGAAAATTCAAAAAAAAAAAAAAAAAAAAAAAAAGTGAAAAAAAAGTTGTGAATAAAGTGAAATAAAAAGGGTTATGATTGAATTTCTTGAGTGAAAAAGGTTGTTGATTATATTTGGAGATTGTTGGTTGTTGCGTGGAGTTGTTGTGATCTTTCTTGGTCATGTTTTCGGTTATATGATGCTCCCCTTCTTGGTTTTTCCACCACAATTCCAAAATTATTCCAAACCTTTAACCTCGGCCCATTGCAACCCTTAAAAGTCCTCTTGATCATTGTGTATTGTATTGTTGAGTGTTAAATGAGTCAAAAAGTCAAAGTTAAAGAGTATATGTTTCATCCGAGTTGACTTGTTTTAGGTTGAGTGTCATCATTTATCCTTTAAACACATGAGAGATTTGAGCGCACATGACTATAGTGAGGTCTCGGGGTTTGGTTAAATCCGACTTGGGAGAGATGGTATGTGGTATGATTGGAGAGTCGATTGCAATACATGACATGCTATGCGGCTTTGTTCGAGATTGTTTCGATGCTTGGTTTGTGTAGTGATTATATCTCTTGTGTGTTCAGTTGAGTGTTTAGCCCTGTTGTAGTCCTATATTGTAGGTCGTCTTTCTTTTCTAATGTTTATGTCTTATTGCTTGGGGACAAGCAATGGTTTAGCTTAGGGGAGTTTGATAAGTCATTTATATATTTAGTTTTTAGGTGCATTTAGGTTGCATTTTAGAGCATTTAGATTCATTTTTAGGTTCATTATTGCATCATATTCTTAAGTTATGTTATTCTACTCCTATTCGGTATGTTTTCTTGTTTTGATGAATTTCGGGTAATGAGAACGTATTTGGAGTATATTTAGCTATGCTTGAGGATTAGGAGCACTTGGAAAGAAGCTACGATGCATAAGGATAGTAAGGATATGTCTTGGCACGAGTTTGAGCGAAAACGAAGCGGAAAATCATTAGAAGAAATGTGAAAAAGGAGTCATGTATACTCTTCGATCATAACTTTTGATGTGCTTCTTAGAATCAAGAAATTCCGAGTTGGGTTGGAAACTAGACTTGAAGGGCTTTCCAACGATAGGTCACACTCCCCAAATGGACTTTCGGTTCGAGAGATACATCCTTCACAAGTTGACGCAAAATCACGGTTTTTCGCCCCGGTCGGCCGGCGGTTTTGCCCGACAGGGCGAGATGAAAATTTCTTCGAGTACAAGGCATGTTTGCCGGTCAACCGGGCGAAAGTGGCTCCTAAAGTGCTTGCGCGCCCGACCGGCGGCTCTGCCCGGTTGCCGGGCGGAATTCCATTTTTTGTCGTAGTTTCGGAACAACGTCACCCGACCAGGGCGGTTTTGCCGTCGGCCGACCGGCGGTTTTTCGGAAGGTTAATTTTTGCTTTTTTTAGCCTAGGTTTTGTAAAAACTATAAATAGGTCTTCTCTCTCCCCCTAGGCTTCCTCTTTTCGACGTTATATTTTGTATTCTTAGGTTTAGTTTTAGTTTCCTTCTTCCTTTCTCTCTAGTTTTTCATGGCAAACCCTAGTTTCTCTTTTCTTCATTAATTCATGAGTTTATAATTTTCATCTCTTTTCTTTCATTGATTTCTTTGATCATGCTTTTCTTTGTAGATTTAAATTTCTTTATTTATTTCATGATTGAGTAGTTTATATTCTAGGGTTTGGGAATCCATGTTTATATGCTATGATTCTTGATTGATATTTATTAATGGTTTGATTAGTTATTGATATCTCTAATTGATTAGTGTTTTTATTGTTAATCTTGCAATCTGATCAATTGTCTGATTAAATATTGCTAATATCGAGTCATAGATCGAGAGATAGTACTCTTTAGAGGCTTACCTACAATTAGCAAATCGATTATGTTGAGCGACCGTACCGGCATATGTTGATTTGAGAGCGTTAAGGCCCGTAGTAGGATTAACATGTGCTCTAGATATCGATTAATTGAACTATTGATGATATTTTGATAGATTATAGTTATAAACATGGTAAACCCTTGCCCTAGATCCTTTCTAGTTTGATTTTCATAGTTTGATTAGTTTAGAACTTTAACTCAATATTCCTGATCTTGTTTAGTTTCTCTATACCTTAGAAGCTAGATTAAAACGACCATCTCTCTGTGGATTCGACCCTACTTACCCTACTACATTGTTAGAAGGTTTTGCAGGAATTATTTTTGACAGGTGTACGACAGCCTATCAGTCTACGCAGCAATAAAAGCATAATTTTGAGCCAAATATCAAAACAACCCCATTGGTATCCTCCAGTCCCTCACAAACAAATTATCATGGCATAGATAAGTTCCCAGTATACTATCAAAAAGCATGCAGCATTCTAACAATGAACTCAATTTTGCATTCCTGATAAAAATAATAATAACTGCGCAAATTAAAACAGAAGCAGTGACATAATATTAAACCACAAACCAAGAACATAGAATAGCATCCTTAGCATAATCCATTCAAACATTTAGCAGATGAAAGGGCAGGAAGAATTGGAAAGAATTTCAAGTGGAAGGGAGCAGGGTATACCATGTGAGGATACTTGTCTTGGTCAACAACCCTAGTGTTTTCCAGCTTGATATTGAGGTACTGATCAACAGAACGGAGAGTGCCCCTAATGGCTAAATCATTCTTCAGTTCCACGACCACTTCACGCCCCACAATTTCCTTGAAATATGAAAAGAATAGCTAACACCACCAAAAAAAACATGAAAGTTGATTAGAATCAAATTCAGCGATAACTGTTAGTCCAATAGTATATAAACGAAGGAGACAGATTACCATTTTCTACAGCTTCCTCGGGTCTCAGGTTCTGGGATTTATCTGTATTCTGTAGTCAGATTATCAGATATATATATAGCTTTGTTAGATCATATGAACAAAAATTAATCAAGGTACTTGAATAATTAAGTTTAATTTTCAGCGAGAATGCAAGATTAAATGTACTTAGCAGTTTAGCCAAGCATAACAGAACATAATATACTACTTGACAAAGCACAAACTATATGTTCTCGGAATCATGAATGATGACAACACCACGTAAATTTCCAGCAACTAGCCCACTATTTGATTACCAAGGAAGGACATGAACTCACAAAATCTAACAATTCCCAATTCCTTTCAGCTCACTAACTCAGTGGAACTGTAAATAATTTATAAATCAAAAAACACGAACAACAAGCAAAAATCACTCCACAGAAGGCAAAATTATTCACCCAACCAAAAAAAAATTGCAATAGATAGAAATATAAGTTTTCTTTCCCTTCTATTACCTATAAAAACTCCCATTAAAGAATTAATATGTTTCCTTCTGATTAAACCAAACAAGAAAAAGAAATCAACGCGCACTTCGTAATACTTTTCTTTCCTCACCCTTCATCCCTTACAACCAAGCACAAATGGGGAAAATATAATCAATGAATAAATGCTAAGAAATAACAATCCATTGCGAATGTCACTATACAATGCTAATATCACAATGGAATTCAACTAAGAGCAAATAAACAACGTGTATCACAAAGATTATCAACTGCAGTAGAGCATGATTTTGCTACTCCAGTGCTAAAACAAACTAGCCAAAACACATAAATATCGTTCGCCTCGCCTCGCCTCGCCTCGAGTAAGGCTCACCTCAATTTTCCACAAATTGTAAGATACAAACAACCAGTGGCATATCCAAGGGGGTTTATTGGGTTCAACAGAACCCCCAAAATCTTGATTTTGTTGAATTCTTACTCAAATATTATATGGTAAACTGCAAAATTTAAATCTTAAAGCTTTAAAGTAAAATTATTCCTAAATAAACCTTCAATTTTTATGGAATCGTCAAAGAAATTCTTCAATTTCTTTCCTCGAAAAGTAACTTGAATTGAGCAACAAATACGAAACTTAACTTTTTAGATAGGAAACAAACCTGAAGTAGATGAATATGAACCTGTAATCAGCAGAGAGAGGTGGCAATCTCCTTGTAATCGCGAAATTTCTACGGGTTGGAGTATACCGGTATAGAGATTTGGAGAGTTAGGGTTACAAACTCCTTCCTCTACAAAGAAACGAGTTATTTACCACATCACCTCTTAACACTAAAATTGTTGAAAAAAATTTATTATTAGGGAAATTTTCTAAAAAAAAAAACCTTTTAAAAATTACATTTAGTGAAAAAAAAAACTTTTAAAGCATTCTTTGCAAAAAAAAAAAACCACAGACTTAATCAATATCAATATATATATATATAAAGGAGGAACTTTTCGGGAGGCATAGGGAGCTCCTCAAGATTTCGAGGCCATAGAGCGCGCCACGTAGGATTGTCATGTCATCAAATTCTATTTTTATTTTTTACAAAAATAGAGTTCTACATAGATTTAAATACACATAAGTAGCTTTGGATAAGCGAAAATTAGAGTTTGGTTTTGAATGAACAACTTAAATTATTATATTATGTAATTTGTGTATAACTTTTCTTCAAGTAATTCGGAATATTATAATTTTTTGTACCATTGGATAGTGTTCGAAATATGCTTCCGAAATAAGATCCAGTATCTGATATAGTTCTACAACTTATGAAATAGAGAGCGCCACGTAAGATTGTCATGTCATTAATTTTTATTTTAAATATTTTAAAAAATAGAGTTCTACACATATTTAAATACATAAAAGGAGTTTTGAATAGGGATAAATTAGAGTTTGGTTTTGAATAAAAAACCTAAATTATTATATTATGTAAATTGAATTTAACTTTTGCTACCGAATTGAAAACATTATAATTTTTTACCATTGGTGAGTGCTTGAAATATGCTTCTAATGAGAATCATTTACAATATAGTTTTACAACTCATGAAAATATATTTAATTAGATGAATGGTAAGACATTTTTTAGTCTTTCTTTTAGATAAATATAATAATAATAATTAAGCTATAAGTATAGTGTACGATATGCGATTATAGTATAATTTATAATAGGTCCAATTTACAGGATTAAACATATTATCTTTCAAAACTTCACCCTTACTCAACTGAACCAAAACAATTTAGTATTGCAAGAAAATATACTGAGGAAACTTTGTTATTACAAAAAAAACTAAATTTTATAGTGATAAAGTTACATATATATATATATATATATATATTAGAGTTTTGGATGATGAAAAAATTAGAGTTTGGTTTTAAAAGACAACCTTAGAATATTTTGAAGAGCTCCACCTAAGCATGCCATGTCATTCTTTTTAATTTTTAATTTTTAATTTTTTAAAAAACTGTGATCAAAATAGTTATAAATACATATG
Source organism: Beta corolliflora (assembly GCA_947648045.1). NCBI lineage: Eukaryota > Viridiplantae > Streptophyta > Magnoliopsida > Caryophyllales > Amaranthaceae > Beta > Beta corolliflora. The sequence continues at coordinate 258,682 of CANSZD010001793.1, forward strand.
TGGTGTTTTGGATAAGTGAAGATTACTACAGTCTGATTCTAAATAAACAACCTAAATTATTATACTATGTAGTATGTATTAATATCGTATATTTTTGCTACAAATAATTCGCAATATTATAATTTCTTTACCATTAGAGAGTGCTCGAAATATGCTTCGAAATAAGTTCAATATACAATATAGTTTTACAACTTATGAGAATTTATTTATTTAGATGAACATTAACATTTTATTTATATATTTTTTTATTTTGAATACATATAAAAATAGCAAATTATACGTGACAACTTAATTCTACTAAAACCTAATTGGAAAAACAATGTTCGGGTTTTTAGACTATTTGAGGTCACGGATCATAAAAAAGGGGGAAGTTTGATAAGTCTTGATATGGTCATGATTGATGAAGAGGTATTTTTTTCTCTTAAATAGTATTTTCGATTATTAGTAGAGTTTAGTTTTATATTTAATTAATTTTATTCATGATACCATCATTATGATTTTTTTTTTGGCTTTCCCTTCTTCCATTAATTCTATATGCATTAGTGTTTATGTGCTATATTAAAAGTTAAAGTTGTGGCTGGCACTCAAATTTTACTCTATTCTTTCTGTCCTGCATCTATTAAATTATTACCCTCTACTTTCTTAAAGTATCATTCGACATTCTTCATGTTAAAAATGTGCTAGCTATTGTTAGTCATACCAATTATTGGGATACCATTTAATAATAAACTTAGCTACAATATTCAATTGAATATTAAAATATATAAAATTTATAAATCGTAATAACAAATCTATAAATTAGAGTATAATGACAAATACTTTCTTTGTTTTTTTTTCTATAGCAACAATGGTTTTGGACATGGTTTTTAAGGAAATGAAAAAAATGGGTAGTTTAGCATAGAGGTACCCTTTTAATTAACTAGAGGATGGAATAACTAATTTCTTAATAAAGTAAATGCAACTTTATGAGACAATTTGAGTAATTAATGATGGTTTTATTAACATTAAATAAAGACAATATTGTCAACTATAGTTGCTTTTTTTATACCAAAAGTGGATTAGTCCCAATAGATGAAACTACCCAAAGTGGTAATTGTTGCAATAGAATTAGAACGGAGGAAGTATGTAAATACAATAGTGTTGAAAAATCTCATTTCACAAAGAACACTAAAATCAACAATGTTAACCAAAAATTTGCAAAAAAATAAAATATAAAACAACCTGTGCAACGCAGCAGCTTCAAAACTAAGATTCTTTGTAAAATGAAACATATTCCATTTTTTTCGGTGTGGTTTTTGAGATGCATAATTAAATCTAGCCTATTTTGAATATATCGCAAATACGCTATCTTGGGGTGTCGCGCGCGTAGGTGCGCGGTGCAACAACTAGTTGTTTAAAAAGTTAGAATATTGCTATATAACGGTTACAGCCAAATTTTCCATTTTCTGAGGTCCACTTGTTGGTTTCCTCCCAATTTCCCCTCTTTCCCTTCTCGATTTATTACTTACTTAACCGAAAATATCTAAAGAAAGCACCTATATATGACAACTATAAAGAGGTATATGGAGCAATCAGATTCCTCTAAAGAAAATATCTACATAAAGCACTTATCTATGACAACTATAAATAGGTATATGGAGCCATCAGTTTCCTCTAAAGAAAATATCTAAAGAAAACACATGTATATGACAACTATTAATAGGTATCTGGAGCAATCAAATTAAAATGTAGGAAAATAAAAATGGGTCTATCAAGAGGTAAAGAAATAAGAGTTCTCACCATATAGGTTGAGACATGAGTTCAACTAAATGCACTCCAAATAGAAATCGTAAGGGTGAGTGATGAATTCACCATACACACTATACACACAAAAGACTGAGGGAGATATGACACAAGACATGGTACGGGGTTTAAAGGCCAACCGACATTGATAAAGGGTTTAGAACCCAAGTTAATCTTACCCCAAGATCACTTAAAATTCGAAGTTTAATTTGATAACGCCGATCGACAGTGACCTAAAGGACACAAAATAAAGTCAATCGGTCTGAAAGAATCTTCTCGGCGCATTATTGTCCGTCCTAGGAACTACACAAAGCTAAAATTGGTAATATCGACGTTGCTGCACATTCGACATTGCTGCACATTAAATGCTAGAATAAAGAATGCACCAAGTACGGGGTGATAAGTGGAAGTTGCGTGGGACTGAGATTGGGGATTACGAATTGATTTAGGGTTTGATTATCAATCAAGAGATGTCTCATAATAGAAGCTATATATATCCAACACTTTCTCCCAAGTAGCCATGATGAATTGGTGATGCAACAATGGCGGAAAGCTAAAGATTCGTGTATCTCAATGTAAACTTTAACCTAGATGTGATAATTTGCGGGTTTGGACAGGTTGCGGACCGGGCCTGACCTTAAATTTTTGTCCAACAGGCCTAACATGCCTAGTCCAAATCCTTTTATGCGGGCTTAACTATTTGTCCATTACCCGCTTAATAAACGGGCGGGCTTGCCCGCGGCCCTAACGAACCTATTAATACTTTTATTTTTTTCAAATGACTCTAGTTGATTTCCTTTAATATTTATAGATTAAAACATAATTTTGGTTAAAATAGAAAAAAGTTGATAATCACAACGTAAGATAAAGAGAAATTTACAAAATTTCGTAACAAAAATGTTTGAGGACGACATATTATTAACAAAAATGTTACCCAAAGCTATATTAGTACAAATAAACTACATATTATAAACGATAAATCAACACTAAATTAGTGAGATAAAAAAAAATCATAGAAAATACATATTATGATAAACGGGCCAGGCGAGCTTGCCCGCGGTATATTTGAGGTTGTCCATATCCGCCCATTAATATTAGTGTGTTGGGCTTACCCCGTCCATTAGAAATTTTTTTCAAAGTTTGTTGTCCAAGCCCGCAACTTTAGCGGGCGCCCGGGAGGGCTAGCGGGTCGTCCGTCCATGAACAACTCTACTTTAACCATTAATATCTTTAATTACGCTTTTAGTAAAATTTATAAAAAGTTAATACATTGAAAGTATATATCTCGAGACGAATCTAAAAAGATCTCACGTGATTATATTATCTCGTACGTAAATATCACAATTGATGGTGATAGGGTTATGAATAATGTAAAAATTTAATTGATGGAAGTTTTGTTTATCCTTCGTAAGCATGAGAAGTCCTCAAGAGAATATAAGTTTCATTTATGAATAATTAAAGTTGTGACTATATTGAAAATGTGTATGAAAGTTAAAATTATATATATAAGTGTTTTATATATTTTCTTTACATTGAAAAGTTACTTGTTAGTTCCTACAAATAATGTACATAAGTTTAGAGAGGATTCACTTACATGATAATTTTTTACTATCTGACCTTAACCAACCAATTTTTTTAATATTTTTTTAAAACAATTCCTATCTAATCTTGGAAGTATTATTAAAAGTTGCAATTTGATGAAGTAACGAAAGCAGCTAAGTAAGAAGCAAGTCAGCAGTAGCTCAACTCAGCTGATTGATCTCACCAACAAACAACCAGCTTAGCTTCAAGTAGTTAATTAGTTACAAGTTCATTAGAATATTGTACATGTCAGCTTGGATATGAGTGGTTATACTTCTGTAGGAAGCTCTCTGATTAATTAGGACAACGCATTCTATTATCCACTATAAACCTCAATTATCGTAATAATTCATTTCAGGATCATAAAAGAGATTTCTCCCTTTTCTTCTCTCTTAATACTCTATTTTCAGTTGAAATTCTAACAACTTTTTCACAATCTCATGGGTTCAAGATTCAATTGAACTATTACGTATTTTGTCAATATGTGATCTATGCATGTTCCATTTCTTGATGCTAAAATAGTTACTTGAAAATTGTCAAAGAATATGGAACTTTCAACTATGTAGTTGCGAAGTCACAATTCAATGAGTCACAATTAGTGCATTTGACGACAAATTTATGGGAGCCACCTCGTCTTCAATATATGTTACTCATCCAATGAGCCAAATAAAAGATGTCTGTAATTGTTGTCCTCTTACAAACCGCTATTTTTCATTTTTATTTTTATTTTTTTATGTAGTTGCTGGAAGATTCTGCTATGTAAAATACTAATAACTTGCTTAGAGAGTTGTATACGAACTCTAATATATAGCAAACATACAAGTCTGGGTGGTGTAGTCGGTTATCACGCTAGTCTCACACACTAGAGGTCCCCGGTTCGAACCCGGGCTCAGACATTTTAATAGATATTTTCCCTTTTTTAATAAGTTTAATTTGAAAAGAATACATTTTTATTTTGTTCGATGTCAAGGTTTCTGTAGTTCATCTACTAATGTTGACTGGAAACTTTTTATAATATATGTAAAACAAAATTTAGTATTGACCCATGCGACTTAATATTAGTGATATCTTATTTACAATAATGCTCCTTAATGTACAAATGATATGAATGGGCGGCTCTTCTCTCCCTACCCTAAAGAAAATCCTCCTAGCATAATGAAAATCGAGATATAAAAAATAATGAGAGTGGAAATCATATTCGATACAACCAAATTGTAAACAATAACAAGTACCAAAATGAAATTACCAAATGCAATAAAAAGAACCTTGACGAAAATTGAGAATTTGATATGAAATTGATATTAGTAAAGCTTCCTAATCTAACTCTACTTAGCTTTCCTAACCCTAGTCGAATTCCAAAAACCTATAAGTCTGTCCCAGCTACTATTGCCGCTATCTAGGCTATAAATATATTGTTAGCTTGTAACAATGACATGAAATTCTCAAGACACAAAAATTGATTGTTATCATATCAAATAAAAAGTTGGCCAAGAAGTTCCTTGCTTTTGGGACCAATAATTAGCAAAATATTGCTAGAATAAATGAGCGGATAGTCAAGCCTAAAATTAATGATGATGGTAAAGAGATTAACCCTCATCTACCTAATTACATAGTTTCTGTTCCTTGGTATCCGTCTTCCAATTTGAATGATAAATCTGTTAGTTTGAGACATCAAAGAAATAGAAAATCATCATTGGATAACCATCATCATAATAATAGTAGTGCATGTGAAAACAAGGGTTTTCAAGCACAAATATATCGTAAAAGTGCTTGCCCTAACTGTGGGGCTATCACACATAATGAAAGGTCTTGTATGGAAAGACCTCGGAAAATGGAAGCAAAGTATACAGGAAAACACATTGCTAGGATGAAGTCGTTCGTCAAGAACTCGAGCTCGATTTCAACGTGAAACATGATAAATGGAATGGTTTTGATATTGCAAACCATAATCATATCCCTCATGGATCATATGACAATAATGATGACATGAAGCTCATGAATTTTATTGGAGTTGGGAAGCGTTTACGGGAGGATACAACAAAATATTTATGGAATTTGGATGTAAATTCAGCGTACTATGATCCTAAATCTAGATCTATGCGTGAGGATCCTCGCCCGTAACTTGTTGATCTGGATGACAAGTTTTACGAAGGTGATAATCAAGACAAGTTGAGTGGTCAAGCTTTGGTCTTCAAGGAGCAACAACATCTCCTTTTGAATATACACAATAATGTTAAATTAGATGCAACTCCAACACAAGCTGAGTTGGTTTACAAGATCAATATTGAGCAGTTGAGTTGAAGAAGTTGCATGCTAAGGAGAGAATCATGAAGAAGTATGGCAATGCTAATGAGGAATTCAAGAACAATTGAAAACTACATAGTGAATGTGAATCCTAGTAGAGAAACCATTCTTGTAAAACGAATGATTTATCTTCCTTTAATAACAAGCTTAATTTGAAAAAGGTTTAGGTCAAAAAGGATACATTTTTATTTTGTTTGATGTCAAGGTTTTTGTAGTTCATCTACTAATGTTGAGTGACAACTTTTTACCATATATGTAAAACAAAATGTGCTATGTAATTGGCTTGTTCGTTATCCTTTTTTTTTAGTTTCTTTAAAAACCAAAAACAAAATATGTAAACCAAAAAAAGTAATTTATAGTTTTCACTTGTCAAATCTCAAATTTGAAATGTTTACTATAAGCATGACTAATTATAAGCTAACATGTGATGTCGAATGATGAGCCATTAGATGTTTAACTCATTTTGATGTATATTTAGAACTTTTTGTAGTTTTTGTTAATATTATATAGATAATTAAACTATTTATGTTTAAAATTGTGGACCAAAACCTTCTTATATATAATTTTTCCTAATAGAAAAGATTCATGGTCAAAATTGTTCATAGAAATTGCGATATTCAATATAATGTTGCAAAAAGATGAAGCACCATTTTAACTTGAAGTTGTTTTACTTTTTTTCTCTCCCCATGATAATCTAGACACTTTTTTTGCCATCTTTCTTCTTCTCATATGAGTTTTCCAAATTCCCTTACCTTAGCCTTGGTTGCAACTAAAAACGTAGACAACGTATTAGAACTCATTCAATTATTGCACTCACAAACTTATAGTGATTGATTCAATACATTTTGTATTTTAGAATGGCCAATAATACTATTTCTCATTTGCTAAATGCCGCCCTGAAATATCCTACTAACGCCCTGAAATATCCTACTAACGCCCTGTATAAATACATATACATGTATTTAACTATTTATACTCTCCCACTCTCTTTCACTCTCCCACTATTCCACTCTCTTTCACTCTCCCACTATTCCACTCTCTTTCACTCTCTTCACTCTCCCTCACTCTCTTCACTCTCACTACATCTCTCTCATCAACAAGGATCTCCCAACAAGTTTATTTTCCGGCGACAATAACTTCGTCGACAAGAACGCCGCTAATACCTCGGCCACGTACGATCTCCCGGTGACTCCGTGTCGGACTTTTCGGCGCCATTCCTCCAGACAACATAACTCCAGGAAGACCTCGCCTAACAACGATCTCCTTCGACCAAGGTTAGTGCAGAAATTGTAAAATTATCTTCAGGCGTCTAAAATAAACGCTTCACCACAGGCATATGCGCCTGATGGGGACGCCTCCACCTGTGGTGGAACGCCAAAGTTAGGTGCCTATACCTATGGTGGGTCGCCTATTTCAGACGCCTCCACCTGTGGTTGCCTCACGCTTTTGCAGGCATGGATTTACGAGTATTTTCCTATGTTCCAGCCGAATTACACTAGGAGGATGGTTCCTGTAGGATCTGCTTCGGCACTTTGTTGGGATGTTCGGCATGGGAGCAGGAGGATTGACCGCCTACTGATTATCCGACAGGCATTGGATCATATGAATGCCATGCAGGTGGATTGGTTACCATATGGTATTTGTTCGGTATCGGCTTATCCTCGGAGCACGTACTACGGGTGGCTACGATACTTGGATATTATTGAGCCGTATATGCCCGACCGTACTCTACGCCTGCTTGGATTCATTCAGGATGTCCCCCATAACATCTTGGAGCTGGAGTCTTGTTATAGGCCTTCTGCAGGGGATAGGTACAGGGTAGACTTCTCATTTTTAGCGCAGCGACAGACGTGGAATTTATTTCCACGTTCTTCACAGCTTATGTTGGGTGCTCTGATGAAGGCGGCAGATCCATCCCTCTCGACAGATGCTTTCATGCAGTGGTATTGCACCTACTCCCGTCCTTACATCATTAACCTGACTGAGTTGCCTGATGGTGATGGTGGACACGCATCACAGTATCAACCGGGTTTGGTGCCAGATCGGGTAGGTTATATTCTATTGTTGATTGAAATTATGTGTTAATAAATTATATATTAAATTCTAATTGTGTTGTTATATACTACTATAACTGGGATGTTCCTTTTAATGGACCCCTTCATGGAACGGGACACCAGCCATCTGCCTGATGATTTTCGAGGCTTAGTTGACAGTCTGTTAGGGTGGTATGATACATGGAACTGTACACGTAGTGTGGCCCCACGCCGCAATCCTCACCCATTTCCACCCCCCCTAGTCCATCTATGTATTTTCATTTGAACTATTTTTCAATGTAATGGGATTTGTATTTTAATTTTCATGTAACATGGATGATTTAGTAAGATTTATGCCTATGATATTTAGTTTGATTTTCATTGTTTTTTCAACTATTAAACATAATTACATTTCAACTATATAATTTATCATAGATTAGAATTGCATATTGATTAAGTAGAATTTACACCATAATAACATTTACATTGACATTAAGTAGATCATAATAAACCACTTTAATTAGATAGTTATACTTTACACCATAATAACATTTACATTGACATTAATTAGATCATAATATGTTTGACATTAATTAGATCATAATATGTTTGACATTAATTAGATAGTTATAATTTATAACATAATAACACTTAGATTAATATTTACAACTAACATATTTACGTGTTCCCATAATGAACATTCCATGAGTGAATCTGTGATGTATAACGATGCTCCCATCCAATTACAGTTTCATCTCTCAAATGAAACCCTTTGTGCAACAATTGGAGGTACCGGAAATCGGGGAGCCAAGTGTAGGCGGATTAGTGCTGATGAAACGTTCCAAGGTGCAGCATAACAAACTCATAACACGGTCGATCCACATTTGTTGGTGCAGTCAATGGTAGAACAGTGCAACAACCCCACAAAATATCTCCCGACCCCACTGTATAGTACATCACAACACAGTTGTACAACGTAGCAATGTCATACAAATCAGCAACAGACTCTTGCCAATGATCCCTACCACAAGGACCTTGGGTGTGCATGATACAGTTTCTCGCGATGTCCACGTAGTCTCGTCCTCCATAAATATTCTCATATACGTTCCTCATAGATTTATCCTTGTAAAGGTGTTAACGAGTGTGTGGCCAACGATCTTGCCCACCATTGAAAGCATCGCCTACACACCGAATCTGCAGTTCCCATCACCTACGACGTCATTCCATCCAACTATATATGGGATGATGACATTGGGTATGTTCTCCATGTAAGGAAATGGTCCCTGGTTGTGTTTCAAATATCTCAGGTTGCAAATGTATCCCGCACTTGAATTTGTTATATATAAATAAGAGTTAGACAGTTCACACTAGAAATGATAAATAACATAGCAAATAACATAGCAAATAATTCTTCAAAGAACTTAAGAAGTAAATATATGTACCTCCATCTATAGTAGATCGAGTCGTCGTAGTTGTACGAGTACGACTACTAGACCGTGATCCATCTCGAAACTGGCGTTGTACATGTTCGAACAAGCTCGGGTCACGTCTAGTAGATGATGAGCCGGTAGGTCTACCTCTCCTAGAAGTAACTACATGAGGCTGCTGAACTCCTACATCCTCTCGAGTGTAAGCTGGCGACGAATAAGGTTTGCTATAGCCAGGATAGCACTCATAAAGTTCGGCAAGTAATCCCCGAAGGTATTCAACATCCCGATCACACCGACTAACATAATATGTTGCATTTACACCATCTCCCATGACCAAAGTCTTGAAGAAAGGATGAATATGCTCAAGATACAAGCCTCTGCATTCGTTAATAGCCAACTATATGGCACATGCGCATGGGATAGAAAAAGTAGAGAAAAGCCGACAACCACAGTAATCAAACACCCCATCTCCTAAGTTTAGGCGTTTAGTGTTTTCCAACTTCAGCAAATTGAGGCAGTAATGTGAGACATGGCCAACCAAATGACGAAAAGGAATAACCATATGTTGCCTACCAATTCTGCACCTAGATTTCTCTAAGCCATCCCCGATCTTGATCATTTGTCTATCAATGAACAAATTAATACGTGACCAGAATGTATCCAAGGCACAAGAAGAAGTTTGAAGCCAGGCTTTGAGAGCTGCATGTGCACTCTCTACTCAACATGTGGTTGTGTTCCCAAAATGAAGCACGTCGTTGGTCCATGCTTTCACAAACTTGGTCTTATGGGGATTCAACCACGTTGTCTCAACATAATTAATAACTTGTTGCTTCCACGCCTAAGCGGACTTCAAATTTGCCAATGCAACCTCATATTCATCCGCTGTATTTGCATTTAGCACATTCCACCAATGACCAGCATGAAAACGCTCTCCAAATAACTTAGCCCCACATATAGTGCTAACTCGTGCCTCCACATCTTTGTGAATATGCCATGTACAAAGAAGATGGGCAGAATCTGGAAAAACTATACGAATGGGCCTAACCAAACCCAACTCACGATCAGTAAATATGACCTGCGGACTCACATGATGGCCAAGTAGATTACGTAGGCACTCCAACACCCAACGGTAACTCTCTGCAGTCTCATCCTTCACTATGGCATAGGCGATGAGGAAGTTCATATTTGTCGGTGCCACACCAACCAGCTCAATGCAAGGCATACCGTATCGATTCGTCTTATACGTTGAATCGATGCCAACTACCCAAGGATATGTACGAAATGCGTTCGTACCACCAGGATGAGACATGAATGCATGAGTAATAACTCCATCATCATCTCGTTATGACCATGACACATAGTTTTTCAACCTAGCAAGGTGCATAAAGTTTTTAATTTGAAGTCCAGCTCTTCACGCCCTTCCATCTTGTAAAAATACCTCTCGTTGTATATATGCTTTATCGTTTGGTGAAGATGCGGGTATGCCTCATTACGGCGGTTTGAATGTTTCTCGGTGCCGTCTCAGCATCAGTCATTTGTCGAACCATCCGCTTAGCATCATCATCGAGCCCACTAGTCCGTCTGTGACCCTCCTCATATACTATGAACGCGTGGTTGTGAAACCCATATTTACTTTTTGGGAATCCACACATACCATTAGTCCCCCAAAAACAAGTTAATCCTAAATGGACATCCACAATACTTTGTCGATGTATTAGGCCGTTTCACCTTTCTCGGGTCTACCTTATCCCCCTTGTATCTCGTCCCCCGAAAACATTTCAATTGGCAAATGCGGGGACCATTGTGATTCTGCTTATACGAGTGAATAACCAATTCAAAGCCTATGGAAACTGCAATTTCATTAAGATGATCAGACGCCTCTTTAACCATCTTGAATCCATCACTTATCCTAAATCTATTATGATAATTAACCCCGTCCCATCATTGCTCGAGTATGGAACCTATTAAAGACCATACAAGTAATATAAACTATTTAATATATTATATATCAAAATTAGAAAGTAAAAATCCACCGATAAAGCGAAAAAATAAAGCGGCAAAAACTTGCACAGACGCCCAAATAAGACGCATACTCCACTGGGCAGGCGTCTAAAATAGGCGCCTGCACCAGTGGTCAAGCGTCTAAATTAGGCAGCTGACCACTTGTGCAGGCGCCTAATTCAGACGCCTGTCCGGAGGAATAGGCGTCTAAACTAGACGCCTGTTTATGTTTTTAAGCGAAAAAATATAACGCCCATATTTTCATGCATTTTTAATTTAAGGTGAGCTTAATAACTATTCTAATATGCAAAATAATGTATGTCTACTATATTATAACTACTCTAATATGCTAAAAATCTAAATATAACTACTCTAATATGCTAAAAATGTAAATAAAATTCATATAATACATCATGTTTCTACTACATATGAACATAGTAAATTCTATCATGTAAATTTTACATATATTCTATCATGTAAACATATTATTCAAAATTTACATGATGTATTAACCATGCTAAAACTACATATATTCAAAATTTTAAGCTACAATCTATCAGTAAAAATAATATTAACCATGCTTTTACAAAAGGAAAATTTCAAATCATCTGGTCAGGCACCCAAAATAGGCGTTTGACCAGCTGGTCAGGCGCCTAAATTAGGCGATTGACCGGTGTCGGCGCCTAAGTTAGGCGCCGACTAGTGGGTTCGAGCGGCTAAGTTAGGCGCTGACCGTTTGTGGTCAAACGCCTATTTTAGTCGCTGACTACGGGTCAAACGCCTAATTTAGACGTCTAGCTACTTTTATTAGCGAAAAAAAAAACTTACATTGTTTGCCATGAAGCGGAGTTTATTTTTCTGCTTGGTCAACGCCAGGTCAAAGTTGGTCAACGCGGTAAAACACCTTGGCCAACGCAGGTAAACACCTTGGTCAATCGTGAAATCTTGAGAGAGAATGAAAGTGAATAAAGAAAGTGTGGTGAAGTTGTGTGGAAAACATGGCACATGTGGGAGTTTAAATAAAGAAAGGGAAAGAGGAAAGGAGGGAATGAGGAAATACAACCCATGTATTTTTGTACAAAAATACAGGGCGTTCTGGGATATTTCGGGCGGCATTTAGCAAGACCCTACTATATCGATGTTTTAGAGGCACAAGCAAGTATTATAAGCACAAATACTACCGTTGTTAATCGACAAATATCTTATAATACATGGAGGAATTTAAGCTCCAATAACATATCACTTTACCTAGTGTATTATATCTCTTGTTCTTATTTTTGTGTCATTATAAGATGTCAAGATTGTTTCATCCAAAGTTACAATCGATTGATAAACTATTTTACTTGTAGAACCATGAAGTAAAGAGATACACAAGATCAACAATGATAAATAACTACAATGCTTTGTACTACCATTATCTTATATTAGTTAAGACAATTTGACTTTTCGCCTATTACATATCTTACTTTTACTATATTATATTAGAGATATTCATAGTCATTGTTATGCATTAACGAATATGTTAGATAAACAATTGCAACTAATGGGTCGAAGATGTGTTGGGTGGACCTCAACCCGCCCATCAACCGCGAACCACCCCGTCACCCATCTCCACACATTTTCGACCCTTTCCGCCACCCACTCCACTCGCCCCGTCCGCCACCCACCCCGACCGTCCCTGCTCATTTTAGGTTTTCACCCATTTATCTGAGGCGGGTAAGTGGTAATCCACCCACCCATGAATAATTGTCAGCTCTACTCCGAATGTGTACTTTTGGTACCAAAATATCATAAAAGGATATTTTTCCTTTATTCCCAAAACATAAATGAAAGTGTAGTTTGTCAAATGTCCGTTCTAATACACACGACATATACAACGAGAAAGGAAGAAAAGGGGACTTTTCAGCCATAATTGTTGCAACCCAAAACATGGCGGAATTCTGAAAAAGCTCGAATCTCGATAAAAAAAAGTACGCATTTCCGCGAAAAATTTCTCCTTTCAAATTATACAATCACAATCTTACCCAATTTCTTCTTCCTCTTCTCTGGTTCGTGTGTCGGAAGTTTGATCATGGATGAACAGTACACTAATCTTCCAACAAGCCATTTACTTGGCTCAGTTCCAGTACGTTAATTTCTATCTCATTCATCTTTCATCTTTTTATGCCCTAATTTCAATTTGTATATCAATTTTGTTGTTCGATTCAACTTCAATTGTTTTTCTACTGCTTTTTGTATAATGTAGCTAATTTCATTGAAATTCTGATGTAAACGAAACAGAAGTTTGGAAAATTCAAGCCCTAATTCTTCTATATGCGTCGATGATTGCATGATTATGTCGATTTCTCCCCTTTTATGTGGAATGTTAACTTCACGCGAGCTTATTCTATATGATTTCGATATATTGGGAGTTCTTGATGTTTTTTTGCCGTTTTTAGCATGATTTTTTGAGGTCTCAAGTACCTCAAGGGATAAACTGATGGAGTTCATCTATTGAGATGGATTTATGTTAAATTTTCTTGCCGTGGCTGATTTCGTGTGCACTAATATGCCACATTTTTACAGCTGTGTAATCTTGGTGTGAAATTTATAATTTTGTGTATCATGAAGTGACTATTGGCTGCATTTTAAATCGAGTTTATGTGATCACAGGCTGTTGTAGCTGAAGAAAGGAAGGGTGAGTCGTACACGGGTAAGGCAATCTAGGACTTATTCATGTTGAGTTTATGATTCTTATTGTTTTGGATGGATTTAGAAACAATTTGCTAACTTGACTTAACATGTATAGCGCCCCAAGCGACTTTGCAAAGCTTTCCTCCACACCAAGGTGGAGATAGGGGACCGGGATATCAGAATCTTGGAAATTCAAGTGGTATGTGTATAAATAACACTTTCTGTAGGATTTGGTATCTCACGTTTACTACTTGAGAAGTGTTTGTTGGGAGTGAATAACGGAGTTACAGAAGTATGTAGCCAGGTTCTTTTGTAATGGAAGGAACTTTGATTGTTGTTTAACAATCCCACTAACTGTTTTGAGGAAGGGCAATTATTATTTTAAATTATTATTGTTGTAACATTTATACCAATTTTGAGGAAGGGCAATACTTACTCTTAACACTTCCCTTCTATGAATATCTGCGTTAATTTTATTCCCTTTTGTTTTACCTCTTCAGTTATTGTTTTTTTATGAGTTGTTAATATGCAACTAGTTGTTGGACCCGGACGATGCTCCGAGCTATCTATTAAGGGAAAAGTTGATATTTTTAGGATTGACATTTTGTCATAAGTAGAAGCCATAGTTTGGTGGTTAGGTAATAGAATAATGACTTGTAATATGAGGAGTCAAGAGTCCAAATCCTCTCAGAAACATTTTTCTTAATTTTATGAGTAAGAAAAGAGTCTTCCAGGAAATGTCATGTAACCCTATGACATGGTGCCATGTAAGCATTTGAGAGGGAGGGGAGACACGTGGCGGGCTATAGTTCTTGAACAAGCGTTTCAATACTATCTTCAGTGTGTATTTAGATTTAATAATGAGATTTAATAATCTCTATTATTTGCAATTAAATATGTTTGGCAGTATTGGCACTAACAAGAACAAGTATTAAAGTTGTAACATAAGGTTAAAAGATACTTTCTCCATTTTCTTGTAGTTGTACCATATTGACTTTGACACTATTCACTAACTTTATTTTGACCCTCTTGTATTATTTATACGTAAGGAAAAATATAGCCATTTGGGGTCTTGTTAGATTCGTCTCAGCATGTATTTTCAAGCTATCAACTTTTTATATATTTTTTTATGCATAATTACATATATTAAAGTTTAAAGTTGCGCGTTGGCAAACGTGCTAAGTACTTTAGGTGTAACTAAAAAAAACTGAGGAAGTATGAAATTGCCAACTAATAAGTACGTCTACCTTCCAATCTCAATATAAGAATCCTTACATACAACTCAAGGAAATATACATTGTAGGAAAGACATGACTAGCAGTGCACCATGCACTAATGGACTCAATTTTTGGGATCCTAACGGTCAACACAGACTGTTATATTGGAATAGTTGGACCAGGAATAAGCCAACTAGCATTGGTCCCGCTTCATCATTGAGGATAGCAGGGATGGAAATATAAGAACCTTGTTGTGTCAAGTGTTCTGCTACACATTTGACCTCTCTACGTCCGTTGGATATCGTTGTTGTTGCCATTTCTCAATCCTAAGTTGTTTTTGGTACATTGGAAGCATTTGTTTGGAGCACTTCTACTGGGATTTAAGAATTATGTACTATTTTCTTTTGGACCTATTGATATCTGTCGATGCAAGGATTGAGCTGATTGAATCACCCTTGTCATGGCTATTAATTTGGTTATCTTGATCAACTTGCATTGTGATTAATATTTGCCAGCTTCATGGTATATTCACACATGTCAGCATTTCCAACCAGGAATTCATATGATTTTCTTGCCACTATGAGATCTTCATTCTTGTTGGTGCCTGATGCATTTAGTGTCTAATAAGTTTATCAATTATCAACATCCACTTAACTACAAATTCTTATCAAGTGATTTATTATCAACTGCCACTTAGCCATAAGGTCTTATTTTTAGTTCAAAATTTGGTAAATCTAAATAATGAAACACTTTATTTTATTTTATTCCCTTGACATGCATTAACCTCTCTTGCATGTTTTGCAGAAGGAGGTGGGCCACCACCTACAAACACTTGGCAGGGAGTGTTTAATATCTACTCATACACACAATACTTCAATGTGGATACGGACATTGTTATTAATAGATTGCTGAGTTCCTTGGATCCTCGAAGTGGTGATTTCTTCAGCAAGATTGAGGCAAATCCTGATCTGTGAGTATGATCTTTTATTAAGTTTTGGTCTTTTAAGCCCTGCATATTTCCTGTGTACTTTTTCATGTTTGTTCCACCTTATCTGCCTACTGTTTGCCTGCCCTTCGCATCTGTTTGGGCAGCGAAATTATTTGGGTAACTTGTTTCTTTGATTATATAAAATGTTGCCGGACCCACGGCCCAGGTAGTACATTAGGGGTCTTTAGATCTTTAATGGTAGATGGTGGATACAATTTTTTGGTTGATTGTACTTTGGGAGGTAATATGAATGTGAAGATCAAGAGACCCTTCTGATGAATCTAGTTAAGGAGATGGGCAACTTGATCTGAAGTGTGTCAAGTTTTTATAGTGGATTTTGGGTTATTAAAGTTCCTATGTAATACTCAAAATTCTTATTGGCTTTAGATAGGACCTTTTTTTTTGTTTTGTATTTTATCACTTGATGAGTATTGAATACATTAGAGATTTTCTCTAAATATATATCTCATTTATCAAAATAAGGACAAACGTCACTATGGATAAATAATATTTACATAACCATCTTCCGACAAATTTTTAAAAAATTATTTTCTTGAAAAAAAATTCTGAAGCAAAATCTTTCAGTGAAGCATGTTGAGAAAATATTGGATTGGTTTCATGTTGAAGTAGTGTCTGATGCATGTACATTCCTGAATTGTGTTGGTTTCCAACATGAATACATAACTTCTATTGAATTTCATTGCTAACTTGCTGTCAATTATTACGTGGTGTGTGGTTTAGATGACTACTAATCCCAAGTAATAAAGCACATATCCATTGCGAGGAATTACATATATGGAATAAGGTTATCATCTGAAATGGAGAAGCTGTGTTGTCTAGAGGGGGGTGGGCCATGGGGATGGGGTGAAAATTCGGGCATCAACAAGCAATCTGTTCCAAGATTGTGCAATTGGTGAAAATGTGCTTGAAGATATAGGCTAGGTGTGATTATAGATTAGATGAATTTGAATTCCAAAACAAGTGCGTTTTGAGTTGTATGTTAGGGAGGGTTCATACTATTGCTATCCAACTAATAAAATGTTGCCAACTGTTTACAGTTTTGGTTTCTGAAGTTTCAAGATATGTCCTCTGACAATATGGATAGTGAATATTTCATATAGTCAAAATATGCCCCATGGATGTGGAAGTATTTGGGCTCACTTTCTTGTTATTTTTTTGGTAGGTCACTGTATCATTTCTGATACAAGCTGTTTATCTGTGACATAGACTTGCATTTCCTCACCTTGCAGTATATATCTGAGACATAACAACAAGAGAAGCAGAGGTATTAAATTTTTTTGGGCAAAAGAAATATATTTTAAAAAGAATGGGCTTTTATCAATCCCAGTCTATGAACTCATGTTGAGCTCAGTTTTTTCCTCCAATTAGATGTAGGATCTTCAGTTCTCACACTTCTATGCACAATATTCTGAATCTGGCAAAGAAACCTCAGTAACTTCATGTTGTTTTGGGTTATTGATCAACTGAGCCACCATTGCATGGGTTTGAAGATTGTTTTGCTTCATTTAGATTATTCAGGGACAGAGAAGTTGGAAGAACTCAATCTGAACAGGAATTACTTCTGAGTTCTGAATTCTGATACATCTTGCCCAAGTTGGTCGTTTGGTTTGCCCGAGGCAGTTTATGTCCACCCAGATAATGGAAAATCTAGGTGGTGTGATATCTCATTCATGGAATTAAAACTCTCCCGTTCCGTTACAGAACGGCCCATTTGTAACGGATTTTGGATTTGCCGTTCCGCGAAATCCCGTTACGGAATGCCATAATAAAAATCACATACTTCTCGACGCGTTGTCCGTTCCGTAGCGCAAACTCGCCGCATTTGAACGCTTTTATCCCCGTTACATCCGTTCTTTTCAAACATTGGCCAAAAATATTTTACGATTTAATTATATAGCTGATGAAACATGATATTCTGGTAGGTTTGATTATATTATGTTGTAATAATGTTTCATAAACTAAAACATTGCAAATAAGGTTAGAACATATTAATGTGAATGTTTTAAAAAAATTTACGCCGCGTCGGCCGCGAAACGTTCTATTTCTCCGTTACAAGCCGTTCCCGCGACGACGCGACCGTTCCCACGACCGCGACCGCGACCGCATTTTTTTGCATTATTCTGAATCTGGCAAAGAAACCTCAGTAATGTCATGTTATTTTACGTTATTGATCAACGAGCCACCATTACATGGGTTTGGAGATCGTTTTGCTCATTAGATTCTTCAGGGACAGAGAAGTTGGAAAAACTCAATATGAAGGAATTACTTCTGAGTTCTGATACATCTTGCGCAAGATGGTTGTCTGGTTTGCCTGAGGCAGTTTTATGTCCACGCAGATAAAGAAAAATCTAGGTGGCGTAATATCTCATTGCTCTGTGTCTGTGTACTCCAATTGCTGTCAGAAGTTGAGAACATTGCAGGATTGCTAATTAAACCCATAAGAAAGTTCCTTTCTGTTTAAAAGTAACGCAGGATTCTGATCTATCAAGGCAAAGTCTAAGACCTTTTTCTATGAAGCAAAAATGGTTTCCTAGATCACTGAGCTCAACTCATATTCCTCTACAATCCTGGTAAATATTCAAATTATAATTAACAAACAAGATTGACAGACTGGCAAATAAATAAGGTAGAGAAACTTCCTCAAAGCAAGAATATTGCATCAGATTCATCAAGCAACTTTGAACTTGAGAAATAAATGATGTACACTGGGACGCAGATTCCACTTTTCCCTGGGAAGAGATGTTTTCTGAGTGTATTCACCAGAAGGCTCTATCCCAAAACCTTGAATTTCTTTGTATCTTTCCTAAGATTTGAACCCTTTCCAACCAGTTTGTCAGCAGATTTAGAAGTAATATGAGCTCTGGATTTGTTCAACACTACAGAGCAATCACCTCAGTGGCAACAGTGATTATATTCATAAGCGTGGTCAGGATTTTGATCATACTTTCCAGTATGGTAAATTAGTAACCTTGCAAAGATACATTGTGGTGTATGAACCTCTATCATTATTGGAAACAAAGCTTCATCTTTCCTGCACTTCTCAGATCAGCAGGATCCATACTAAATATTGCCACTGTAACCATTTAATTTGTTTTGTAAGTTGCAGAGAAATTAACATAAACACCTTAGATTTTTTTTTGAAAATTTTGGATATAATATGAAAATCCATTGGTAGTAATAGATTTGTAATTTTTAAAAGGAAGTTGTACTTTTGAATCCATGTGATAATACAGGAATTAGACTTTTATGAAGGTTTCTCTGACTGTAGACTTCTGTTGCAAACCCTTCGTCTTGAGAAATTAAGTTTTAACTCTGTTCATAAAAGGTGGAAGTCAAAGGCATTTTTGGAATTTTTGGCCCTTCATGATTCTAAATTCCAAATGGCCTCCTTGATTTGGTTTAGGGAAACTACTTCTCCACCTTACTGGAAGATCATAATTTTACAAACAATAGTTGTACTCTTAAGTAGGAGCCATACAATGCTGGGATCCTGAACCGAAAGGATTGAAGGACCATCAATCTTAACTTAAATTTTCTGACAGGTAAGCTTTGATCTTCACCTGGGTCCTTCCAGGTAAACCACTACCACTAGTGGGTAAGTTCCCATCCCCCCTCTGCTTTTAAAAGAGGAGCCTCTCTGTTTCCTACAAGAAACGGATGGTTCATTTCGTAAATCAAAGGTTGGGAATGTATGAAGGGGGAGATAGGGGTTCTTTTTAGGAATTTATTTCTTTACTAGTTTAGGTGTCATCATCCTGATATAGGAAATGGATGAAAACAAATAGAGGGGTTCCTAATACCTGTTGAAGAAGTGGGAACTGCAGTTAGGCAGAATACCTGGAAGCAGGTGAGGGGCTACTGCTACTCATCCATGAATTTGCTATCTCTTAATAAAATGGATACAAGGGACAGAAAATTTAATGTTGCTGTAAGAAGGATCGTGGTTTTTTTTGGTGTGCTTGATGTTGTCCTTTTAATGAAACCTTATGGTGTTCCACACAAAAGCTATTAAATTCGTTTGTGGCTATAGGTACTGTCTTGGGTGACTTGTTCATTACTAACCTTTTTCAATCCTCTGTTCTGACTTGTGATCTTGTTCATTACTAACCTTTCCAGTTCTCTAATTGACTTCCTATCTCTGTAGAAGAGATCTGCGACTTTCGTTTTGTTTTTCCTTCTATAATTCTTAGTTTTGGTTTTCTGACAATGGGGTTGCTAATGCTAATGTTTTGAAACATTTCAGATATGGGCTTATTTGGGTCTCCACAACTTTGGTATTTGTGATTGCTGCTCTAGGAAATTTAGCTACCTACTTAATAGGGAGTTCTTCCTGGAATTTTGATGTCAGCTTTATGAGTTTGGCTGCCAGTACAGTGTATGGGTATGCAATTGTGGTGCCATTGGCATTCTATTTCTTGCTTCAGTATCTGGGATCGCCTGCCAGCGTTGTACGCTTCTGGTGCATGTGGGGTTATTCTCTCTTCATCTTCGTTCTAAGTTGTGTAAGTGTTCACTGTCATCATGTTTATCCAATGGCCATTCAAGTGTTCATGCCCTGAGTCTCTTACCAGGTTTTGATTGTTTATATATATTTTAAACTGGCCTCCTTTCAAAGGGAAGTATACAGAGATGCAGAGTGCTTCCTACAATGTGAACATTTCTGTTTAAATTAGTTGTATTCTGCTTATAAATTTTGTACCTTAGTTGCTAGATTTGTGAAGTCTATTGTCCTTTTGTTTGCATTGTTGAGCCTGTTGGCCAAGATTCCTTTCGTCTAACAACAATTGTCCTCTTTTATGTTTTATTTTGTCCCATTTTGTGGGATTCTTTAGTCGATAAATGCAAATCACCTAATCATTGTTTCCATTTTCTATCATGCCGACACAGGGTCGGTTAAATATCCTCTAGTATTAATTAGTCTTAAACATTTGTGAATTGTTCAGCTAGAATATAGGACGGAGGGAGTACTATCCCTGAAGTCACAATCACTACAAATGTGGAAAGGAAGTTATTTCACTGAGCCAAGTGCTGGCTGCCTTTTGGGTTCACCGCCTCCTTTTTCCTTCTATTCGAACTTCAGAATTCTGTTACGCTATTAATGGGATTTTCATTTGGCAAAGGGCTAGGATTCAGTAACCTTTATGAGACACTTATTTATTCAGCTTTAAGGCTGCAGGATGCAGAAATCGCTATGATCTTTTGGAAACTAGAAAAATTCAGTCTTTTAGGTTTTTCGTTACTCTAATTCAAATTTCATAGTTTCTCTTGCACCAGAGATAATTTTAATATTATCAATCACATGTATCGTCATCTGAGAAGCTCTAGCACTTACATTTAGTACTCATACCATATTATGGGTAACAATTCCAGAGCAAACTGTGTTTACAATTTTTGGTATATATTCACATATTTCGCCTTTGGAAGCCTCGTGATTTAACACATTCTGATTGCAATTTTGCAGTTTTTGTTGGTAATTCCTCTGGAGTTCCTCCGATGGGTGATTATACTCCTAGCGAGTGGTGTTTCAGCCTGTTTTGTTGCCTCAAACCTCAGGACTTACGTTGAGGGCAATGATCTCATGGTGGTTTTGATAGCTGCATTTCTGTTGCAATTCGCTTTAGGACTCTTTATCAAGGTCTGGTTTTTCACATAGAATTTCTTACCTGGTCTGATGATGGATCTTTTGAAGATTGAATTTTTGGAGAGAGATTTGCCTGTGAACAAACAATCTGACCACGCCATGACCTATATAATTTGTTTTTTCCTTCTTTCCCAGTTATTTTGCTACGTCTTTTGTTGTTGTCGTCATATTGTTTTTTTTTTTTTTTTTTTTTTTTTGTGTTTTGAAAAGCCATCAATTTAGGTATGAAAACATGGGGTAAGTGGTAGCAGACTGGCAGAATAGGAATTGTGTTTCTTACTGCGTTGTTAATTTTGTTGTTGTCTTTCTGATCTGGGTGGCTTTATCTATTTTTTTATCTGGATTCTACACATTTTATGTAAATAGAACTAGTATTTTTGGCCCGGGCGATGCCTCGGGGAGTTAGAATTATCAAATATATTATTATTATTATTCAAAAGTTTCATAATTGATTTTATTAGGTTTTCGTAATTTTCTGTCTAACGCGAAATTGGAAATTGACGTTATTGCATGATAAATTATTTTTTAAAAAAACTTCCAAGGAATAGGGGATATCAATAATAATGTCAATGGAATTGAGGTAAGGTGTTATCACCTTAATAAAAGTGTTTAAGATAAAAAAAAAATTTATCTATGTCTTTATAGTTACATATAATTATAAAACTTTATTATGTTTTACTTTGAAACATTAAACATTGATCTTATAGTGGATTAGTGGTTAAAATCTCACATTTTCGTTTCAGAGTCATGTGTTCGATTCCTAATAGTATCTGATGTTAATATTTTTAATGAGATCATAAGCGCTTGCATTAGAAGTTTGAGAAGAGTCTTTACATTAAGCTTTATTCTTTGATAGGAACACCTTTTAATATATTTGTATAGATTTACTCCAGTGATTTACTGAGTGATGAGTGACTGTTGGTATATCGCATACTTTAATGGCTAGATACTTTGTACAAATTTCTCTTTGTTGCTTCCTTTCTCTGTTTTCTTTCCCCCTTCGCTTTTGGGATTTGTATGTCATGGATTCAGATGACATCAAATATGACCAGATCCTGCGTAAATTCTACATCAAATATAATATAGTGGTGATAACTGATAAGTGTTGGTCGACATTCTTGGAGGACTCATTGCAGATCCCGATGTTGATTGTTGACATGATTGCAACAACCAGGTAGAATTTTCTCATGCTGTTGTAACATTGCTTGTGGTACTTTCTCCCTTCTTTATCAGACGTGCCTTATGTTCGAGGCTAAACTATAATAAATTATTATTTCTATACTTGTTATAAAGATTATTCGAAAATAAAAGTAATTTTAAAAAGGAATCCACTACTATATAGTATTTCCTCTATTTTAAATTTTTGGAAGTCGGAACATTGAAATGTGAATAAGAAGCAAGGAGAAGACTAAGAGAGACAAATCCAGAGAGATAAAAAAAGAACTATCAGGTAGTCAATCATGTGCTAGGAGAGATAAAGATAATATATTGCTAAAAATGACAATATTGCAAGTAATAAAGAACTTCTTAACTTGGGAAACGTGCAGGTATTAAAAAATAGAGGAAGTATTAGAGCATGGCCACTCATGCCACAAAAAAACGTCTTTTCTCTCTCTCATCAACTTTCTCTCTCATCTTACAAAAGTTGATCGTGCCTCAAGACTTATTTTGACAAATGTACCCAACTCATGACCCAAAAAAAAACATCCCAGAAAATAATTAATTTCGAAAGTGTGTCCAAATTTAGCAAAACGGATGTCTATTTACATATCTCAAAAAAATATGACCATTGATGAATTTTTTTTTCCGATTTGTATTTTTAAAGTTATTCTGATTACAAAGTCTGAATAATCCCAATCTGACATGTTACACATGTTGAGAAACGGTTGGCAAGTAGTGCTGCAACATGCCGACGCGTGCCAAGCTCTTCCTTTTTTTTCTGTTTAGCTCACGCGTGGCAACAAGTGATTGTTTTTTTTCCATTAAAATGCCATGTGGCAACTCTTACCCAGCCCAAAGAAAGTTGGCTTCCCACTGGGGTCCACTACACTTTTTCACTACTCTTTCCATGGTTTGGGTCATAGGATGATCAAACATGGATTGAGTCATAGCATTGTCGAAATAAAAACATAAAAAAACGATGGATGCAACCCAATGTATTTTTTAGCAAGGTTCATGACTCAATTTTATGCCCAAAAAAAAACAGTGGGGATGCTCTTATGTAGAGTTGTTCACTGGGCCGGGTTCGGGCCGGGCCGGACTATGGTAAAAACAGCACTGGGTCGGGACGGGCTTAGGCACACGAGGCCCGACCCAGTGGTGTTCCTTTGTTCGGGCACGTCCACTTCCTGTTGAATAGTTTCATAGATCCGACAATATCTTTAGCATAGTTATATAAGTATTGAAATTGTTAGCGTTACTTTTGATCCAGTAAAAAAAACTTCACAGCCTACTGATGCATATATCTGATGCAAATTGTAGAATAGTTATGTCATAAAAAATCAGCGTGTTTTGGGTCAAAGTTTTCAACCCGTTTAAGTAAGCGGTTGACCCAACACGACATGTTTATTAAACGGGTCAGGTTAGGATCGAACATTTTAATCCGAATGCGACACGACAATTCTTTTAACTACTATTCTACAATGAATAGTATTTAGTTGGGCTTGAAATAATTTCAATATTTTTCATAAATATATTTGATTATTCGATTTTGTTTATTTAGGTAAGATATTAGTATATAAGACGTGGGTTAAGGAAAATATGACGTACATTTGTTTAGTATATATACTTCCTCCGTTCTGTTTTAAATGAAACATTGGATGAAATGACACTATTTATTGATCAATTTTGACTCCAATTTATCGCCATTATATAAAGAAAAACATAGTCAAGTGAGATCTTGTTAGATTCGTCTCGATGCATACTATCAAATTATAACTTTTTTATATTTTTTACGTATGCACAACTAAAGATATTAATAATTAAAGAAGCGCGTTGGGTAGCGTCAAAAAACAAACGTTTCTATATATATATATATATATATATATATATATATATATATATATATATATATATATATATATATATATATATATGCGCTTGATAAATGGGTCGAGTGACCCGTTTAATAAACAGGTCGAGTTAGAGTTGAGCGTTCTATGGTTGAGAATGTTCAGCTCGTTTACCGATGAACCCAACACGAATTTACCAAATTCCCATAAAAAATTGGAAAATTGATTCTAATAATCGAACCTTTGGACCGTTCGCTCTAATTAATCCTAACTTTTGATTATTTTTTAATAATTCAACCTTTTAGCATAATTTGCTCATATTAAACTGTGACCGGTTGAAACAAGTTGGTGACCAGTAAAACAGGTTTATCGGACACGTGTCATATTCTCATTTGGTCCAATTTAATTATAATCAATTTCAATTTTAATCAACCTAATTAATTAAATAATCTATCCACCAAGCCACAACAGCACTACCACAACCAAAAATACCACCACCACCACCCCTCTCTAATTATGCTAAAAGGTTGGATTATTAAAACATAATCAACACCCCACTTCCACCCCACTATATCTCCGCCGCGCAACTTTTCTCTCGCCATTTTTTGCAAGTCGCATCACCATTCACCAATTTTCCTCTCGCTGCATCACCTATCACCAATTCACCCACTATGGTGAATCATTGGGAAAAGGTATTAGTCGTGACTTCGATTAGGACACATCTGTTAATCGATAACCAAACCCTACAACATTTCATCATCCCCAATTTGAATCAAACGCATCGTTCACTCATCGTCAATCAACAATCCATTTCCTTTCTGATTCCCGCATTTGATTCTCAACAGCATAAAGATTACGAATTTATTCTGTATGTGACTCCAAGAACTGATTGCATTGGGTGGAGGAGATTTTTTTGGTGGTGGATGGCTTAATTTTGTGGCTTTTCGATCACTCTCTGTTGGGGCTAGGGTTAGATTAGAGTGGGTTCAGAACCCATATAGGATAGAATTGGTGGTTTTAGGGAATCTTGGGGGTGCAAAAGCACCCAAGAACACCCACGCAAGCACCCAAGAACACCCACGCTGATGTTGAAGGAGGAGGAGAAATAGAATGTTTCGGCACTTCTTGAGTTGAGTAATCCACCTGCTGTGAAAGAACTCCCATTAATGTTTGTTCAGTTGGGATACTTTCATGTTTTATGGAAGACTAAGAAACAACATACATGTCTCATCTGCTGAGACAGAATATCGATCTATGGCTGCTACGACGGGTGCATTAAAATGTCTTAAGGCATTATTAGAAGATTTAGTCGTCCACATCCCTCAGGCACACGTCACAGTCAATATGCTTTGTATACTGCTTGGAATCCCGTCTTTCACGAGCGCTCTAAACACATCGAGGTGGATTGTCATTTTGTTCATGAAGCTATTCTTGCTGGATTAATCTCTCCTTTTAATGTACCTACAACTGTTTAGTTGACGAACATTTTCACTAAAGCTCTCCGGCGAGCTCAGTTTAATTTTCTTCTGCGCAAGTTGGATGTTCAAAGTCTTCACTCTCCAAATTGAGGAAGAGTATTAAGATAGAGATAAAATTAAAATTAGAGTACTTTACTATCTTATTTTATATTTTGGAATCCTAATTAGATTATAACACTTGTACCATATATTGATGGTTGAGATTAATGAGAAATCAACCCAAAAGATTATTTTAACATAATGGGTTAGGAATATACTTTCAAAGAATAAAGGTTAGTTGGGTTAGGTTTAGGGTGCGTTCTCTTCACCTAAATAATCCTGAACTGAACCGAACTGAACTTATTGGACCTGATTTAACTTATTGGACTTGATTGAAACTTATTGACCTGATTGGAACTTATTATACCTGATTGGACCTGATTGAAAAAAATTAATGAGTAATAACATGAATATTATCCTTCACATAAATACTATCCCTAAAATTTTTTATGACATACATAATAATTACGGATTTTTCACCAGGTACCCCTGAGGTTTCACAAAATTCACCTGGTACCCTCGCGTTTTCAACAATTCACCTGGTGCCCCTGAGGTTTTGAAAAATACTCAGAATACCCTTAATGACTAACGACTGTCAACTCCGTTAGTCATTAAGGCTAAATCAACCAAATTAACCCCCTAACTAACTTAACTAATGCTAATTAATCCTAATTAACTCTAATTAAACCAAATTAATAACTTTTAACCCTAATTAACCTATCTCTCTCCCCTAACCCCTAACTCCACCACCCTCCCACCGCCCCACCACCGACTCCACCACCCTCCCACCACCCCACCACCCTGGCACCACTCCACCACCCCTAATGGGTGGGGGAGGAGCCGAAACTCGACGGGGGTGGGGAGGGAGCGAATTCGACTAGGGTGGGAGGGGAAATCGACTCGGGGGGCGCGGGGGTGGGGGAAGGGCTGCGAGTGGTGGGGAAGGTCTTTGCGCGGGGGGTGGGGGGGAGGGGCTGCGAGGATGGGGGAGGGGGCCTTGGGGTGGGGGGAGGGGGTGGGTGGTGGGAGGGTTTAGGGTTAGGTTTTAGGGTTAGGGGTTAGGGTTAGGGTTAGGGTTAGGGTAGGGTTAGAAGTTATGGTTAATTAAGTGTTTTTAGGGTCATATTTAACAGAAAGTTGACGGTAGGGTCACGTCAGGAATTTTTCAAAACCTCAGGAGCACCAGGTGAATTGTTGAAAACGCGAGGGTACCAGGTGAATATTGTGAAACCTCAGGGGTACCTGGTGAAAAATCCGTAATAATTATTAAAATTTGTCCTTCGAAAAAATAGTAATTATTAATTATCTCTTATAACTAACATTTTAACAAAAAAATACTATTTATATGCTTGCCTATACACAACTTTCACCATTAATACATCTAATAGTCTTGCTTTGATTTCATAAAGCACTAGTAGGAAATCAATTAATAACATTTATATCTTTTATTGTTATTAGTAACGGAAACATGTTATCTCTAGTAATTTAAAGACGAATTGCAAAATATTATAATTATGATGATTATTATTGTTAATCTTAGTTGACCATGATTATAATATTTTTTTAATAATAACATAATCAGCTAATAGTAATATAAATAATAAAATAATAGATAATAATGTAAATATAATACTATATAATCATAGTGGTACTTTAATTAAAGTTTTTAATAATAACATAATCAGTTAATAGTAATATGAATTATAAAATAATAGACAATAATACAAATATAATACTATATAATAATCAAAGTGGTACTTTAATTAAAATTAAAATTTTAATTTATTGATCATTGAGTATTTTGATCTTATTGTAGCTTATTAAACCTGATTGGAACTTATTGCACCTGATTGAAGCTTATTGGACCTGATTAAAACTTATTAACATAATAGGGCCGATTAAAAACTTATCGAGCCCAAACCGGGCGATTGAACCTAAAACTTAATTTTTGTAAGGTGAATAGAACGCACCCTCAATTGAGTTAGAGGTTTAATTGGGTTGAAAACCCTTACCGATAATGGGTGCCAAAACGCCCAAGATCAATCATGTTTATGAGGCATGAGAGTGTGCTGCAATATCTTAGTAATCAACCCAATTCAATTTAAAGAACTCAATGAAAGACAAGAGAATTCCGAAAATCGGAAAGATTTAGACTTTCTTGTTACTATTGTGGGCAAATGCAGCTTAAGGTTATTATCTGCAATTTTTATCTCTCTTTCTTTCTGCTTTTGCTTCGGGAAATAGATAATTCTGGATTTTAATTAGGTCGTTTTCTTATAATGTTCGTGGTTTTTTTTTGTCACTATGATTTACTTCTTACTTTTCTTGGATCAGATTTTTGAATTCGGATTTGCATGTCTTGATTGCTTTGATTTTGCGCTGAATTTAGTAGTACTTTGAATTTGATGTATTTTGCTGCAATTTGAATTTGATGTATTTTGCTGCAATTTGAATTTGTTTTTGATTAAATGTAGTTGAATTTGAATTCGAAAAGAAGTGCCTTTTGAGGTGTATGTTAGTGAGGTTTCATACTATTGCTAAATAGCTATCTGTTCCAATAGAGTGTGTAATTGGCGAAAATGTGCTTGAAGATAAATTGAATTCTCGTTTAGAATAGAGAATTCACGCCTAAGAGAATGTTTAAGAATTTTGATTTCCGAATTGGAATTGGGTTGGTTTGGTATATTTAATTCGAATTCGGACAGAGTAGTTTCTATTGATTGTATAAGGACATAGGTGTGATTATAGATTTGATGAATTTGAATTCCAAAAGAAGTGCCTTTTGAGTGGTATGAAAGTGAGGGTTCATCCTATTGCTATCCAACTATTAAAAATTTGCTTACTGTTTACAGTTCTGAATTCTGAAGTTTCAAGTTATAAATTTTTCTTGCTAACTTTCTTGTGATTTTACTGGTAGGTCACTATATCGTTTCCGATACAAGCTGTTTATCTGAGACATAGACTTGCATTTCCTCACCTTGCAGTATATATCTGAGACATAGCAAGAGAAACAGAGCTAAAACAATTTTTTTTGGGCAAAAGAAAAATATATCAAAACGAATAGGTTTCGACTAATCCTAGTCTATGAAGTATGAACTC
This sequence comes from Beta corolliflora, assembly GCA_947648045.1. Lineage (NCBI taxonomy): Eukaryota > Viridiplantae > Streptophyta > Magnoliopsida > Caryophyllales > Amaranthaceae > Beta > Beta corolliflora. The sequence goes on from CANSZD010001793.1 coordinate 287,980, forward strand.
ATCTTGACCTCAATTTTTCCTCCAATTAGATGTAGGATCTGTAGTTCTCACACTTCCTTGCAAAATATTCTGAATCTGGCAAAGAAACCTCAGTAATGTCATGTTGTTTTGGGTTATTGATCAACGAGCCACGATTGCATGGTTTGGAGATTGTTTTGTTCATTAGATTCTTCAGGGACAAAGAATTTGGAAAAACTCAATATGAATAGGAATTACTTCTGAGTTCTGATACATCTTGCGCAAGTTGGTTGTTTGGTTTGCCTGAGGCAGTTTTATCACTTTATGTCCACCCAGATAAGGAAAATCTAGGTGGCGTAATATCTCATTGCTCTGTGTGTACTCCAATGGCTGTCAGAAGTTGAGAACATTGCAGGATTGCTAATTAGACCCATAACCGAGCTCCTTTCTATTTACTAGTAAAGTAGGATTCTAATCTATCAAGGAAAAGTCTAAGACTTTTTTTTTGTGAAATCCATGTGATAATACAGGAACTAGACTTTTATGAAGCTTATTGTTACTCAAACTTCTCTTGCAAACCCTTCGTCTTGACAAATTAATTTTCAACTATGTTTATAACAGGTAGAGTCAAAGGCATGATTTTGGAGTTTTTGGCCCTTTACGATTCCAAATGATCTCCTTGATTTTGTTTAGGGAAACTACTTCTCCACCTTACTGGAAGCTGACAGTTTTACTTACAATAGTTGTTTTCTTAAGTAGGTCTTTAAACTCTTCCAGGTTTCATCAAAATAGATGTCTGGAGAAACTCCATAGCAGCCTCTACAATGTTGGGATCCTGAACCGAAAGGATTGAAGGACCATCAGCCTTAATTTAGATTTTCTGACAGTAAGCTTTGGTCTCCACCTGGGTCCCTCCAGGCAGTAGTGGGTTAGTACCCCCCTGCTGTTGAGTTGGGAATTGGGATTCTCTCCATTTCCTGAATGGTTGGAAATGTATGAAGGGGGGAATAGGCTTTTGTTTTAGAAATTTGTTTTTTTACTAGCTTAGGTGTCATCATCCTGATATTGAAATGTATGAAAAGAAATGGAGAGGATCCTACCGCTACTGCTACTCATCCATTGCTGTCTTAATTTCATTGTTTTTATGAGGGACAAATAATTTGATGTTGGCATGTTGCTATATGAATGATCATGGTTTTTTTTGGTTGTGCTTGGTTCTTGTCTTATTAATGAAGCCTTGTGGTGTTCCACACAAAAACTAGTACATTCGGTTGTGGCTCTAGCCTCTAAGTATTGACTTGGGTGACTTGTTCATTACTAACCCTTTTCCAATCCTCTATTTTGACTTATGATATTGTTCATTACTAATCTTTTTCAGTTCTCTAATTGACTTCCTATCTCTGTGGAAGAGATTTGTGAATTTGTCTTGTTTTTCCTTTCATAGTCTTAGTTTTGATTCTTCTGACGATGGGGTTGCTAATGCTCAAGTTTTGAAATGTTTCAGATAAGGGCTTATTTAGGTCTCCACAACTTTGGTAATTGTGATTGCTGCTCTAGGAAATTTAGCCATCTACTTAATAAGAAGTTCTTCCTGGAATTTTGATGTCAGCTTTATGAGTTGGCTGCCAGTGCAGTGTATGGGTATGCAATTGTGGTGCCATTGGCATTCTATTTCTTGCTTCAGTATCTGGGATCGCCTGCCAGCGTTGTACGCTTCTGGTGCATGTGGGGTTATTCTCTATTCATCTTCGTTTTAAGCTGTGCAAGTGTTCACATCATCATGTTTATCCAATGGCTATTCAAGTGTTCATGTTAGGGTCTATTTCCAAGTTGTGATTGTTTATATATATACTTAACTGGTCTCCTTCGGAAGAGAAGTATACAGAGATGCAGAGTGGCACTCTTCCTACAATGTGAAAAATTTCTGTCGAAATTAGTTGTATTCTGCTTATACATTTTGTACCTTAATTGCTAGGTTTGTGAAGTCTGTTGTCCTTTTTTATGCAATGTTGAGCCTGTTGGCCAAGATTCCTTTCTTCTGACAACAATTTTCCTCTTTTGCGTTTAATGTTGTCCTATTTTGTGGGAATCTTTAGATAATAAATGCAAATCAGCTAATCATTGTTTTCATCTTCCATCATGCCAACACAGGGTTGGTTAAATATCCTTTAGTGTTAATTAGTCTTAAAACATTTGTGAATACTTCAGCTGCAGGATACAAATTCCCTATGATCTTTAGGATACTAGAAAAATTCTGTCTTTTAGGTTGTTCGTTATCCGAATTCGAATTTCATAGTTTCTCCTGTAACAAAGATAATGGTAATGTTATCAATCACATGTAGCATCGTCTGAGAAGCTCTAGCAGTTACATTTAGTACTCGTACCATAGTATGGGTAACAATTCCAGATCAAACTGTGTTTAAAATTGTTTGGTATATTTTCACATCTCGCCTTTGCTTTCCTCATGATTTCACACATTTTGATTGCAAACTGCAATTTTGCAGTTCTTGTTGGTAATTCCTCTTGAGTTCCTCCGATGGGTGATTATACTCCTAGCGAGTGGTGTTTCAGCCTGTTTTGTTGCCTCAAACCTCAGGACTTATGTCGAGGGGAATGATCTCATGGTGGTTTGATAGCTGTATTTCTGCTGCAATTTGCTTTAGGACTCTTTATCAAGGTGGTTCTTCACATAGAACTACTTCTTGCCTCATCTAATAATGGATGTTTTCAAGATTGAATTTTTGGAGAGAGATTTAGGCCCTGTTCTTTTGGACTTATTTTCAATTCAGTTAATTTCAGTTCAGTTCAGTTTCTCTCAGTTCAGTTAAGTTAATTTCAGTTCCGTTTTCTTAGTGCAAAAGAACGGGGCCTTACTTGTGAACAATCAATCTGACCACGCAAGGATCGATAGATTTACTTGTAGTCATCATTGTTGATAATTGTTTGAGTTTTGAAAAGCCATCACTTAAGGTGTATAAACTTGGTGTAAGTGGTAGCAGACTGACAGAGTAGAATTTGTGTTTCTGTATTGTTGTTGTCTTTATTTTGGTTGGCTTTAATCTTTTTTCGTCTGGATTCTACACATTTTGTGTAAATAGAATTATCCAGGGATGTACTGAGTGATGAATGACGTTGGTATATTGCATTTAATGGCTAGATACTTTGTACAATTACCTTTTTTTGCTTCTTTTCTCTCTTTTTCTTTCCCCCCTTTGCTTTTGGGATTTGTGTGTCATGGATTTAGTTGACATCAAATATAATCAGATCCTGATGTTGATTGTTGACACAATTGCAACAACCAGGTATAAATTTTCTAATGTTATCGCAACATTGCTTGTGGTACTCTCGTGCTTTCTTCTTTGAGGCTGAACTTTAATGATTTATTATTTTTATACGTGTTGTAATTAATATTAGAAAATGAAAGTAATTAAAAAAATGAATCCATGTATTGTTTCCTTTGTTATTAGCGGTTAAACTTATATTTTTGCACTATTCACATGCTTTAAAAGGTTTTTTTTTGGTAAAATTGAACTTTTAAAAGGTTTTTTTTGACAAATTTTCCTTATAGTTTAGTGCAAAAAGAAGGTGCAAGCAATCTCATATTGAGGAAGACGCTATCGAAAGTGAGATAACGACTATTCCTCGTTGAGTCAAGTCTTGGCTAACACTAGCTTGACGATTAAAATGATACAAGTCAATAGTTGAATACTAGGGAAGTCCGAAGTTCAACTGTATGAGTTCAGCTAGTTTCTTGCTCCAATTGACTTGTTTTATGGCTGTTTTATTGGAGCCGTCCATTGATCCCACTCACTCTGGATTTCAAATTATTAATAGTTGAAGTTGTGTGTTAGTAATTATATGAAAGATAAAGTGATACAATCGCATACTTTATAGTATGATATATCTAATCTGTCTTATATTAAAAATGTTGCAACAAAAAACATTTCAATGATGATAACCTGCCCATCAAACAAAACAAATAATAAAACGCCGGCAACACTGCCAATTCATCAAAAACTAGTATAAAGCGTAGTACTTTGAGAAATTTGGAGTTTTAGCTCTTGACAAATAGCCAATTAAAGTAGAATATACACTACTTAATAGGAGTACCATATTATATATTCAAGCAAAACCACCTTAAAGTCTATTCTAAATACGCGAAACACAAGATGATTTGTTTCTATGCAAGATTGCAAGTAGTACAATCAATCATTTAACTATCAACCAATGATAAACAAAAGCTTAAATAGTGATTAAACCTATGTGTCTAGCAGGTTATGAGATAAAAATATACTTAAAAGGAATAAGAGTCGTGTTAACTTAGCTTAACACCACAACAATCCACATTAAAATTGCTATACGTCATAAGAGAAAAGGAGAAGCAAGCAATATGCCAATTGATATAATGCAGTTGCTATTCAAGCGAAAAATAATGTAATTACTGAATTACATACTTAGTTATATGGATCTACTAAACTCATTATTTGTCTTAATAACTTGGAGGGCAATGCCAGTGATTGATTTGCTGTTTATAATTGTTCACTAAAGGTGTAATTTGTTTGTTTTTAGTTTTATGTCATGCCCATCTTACGAACCTAAAGGAAATTGACGAATCATTAGGTAATTGGATTTGAATTTTCGAACAATGTAAAAGTACCAAATAAACCACCTGATTATCCTTTAATAGGACAATCTAGTTAAGGAGTTCGAAATATATCACATATCAAATGCTCCATCGACCATGACTAAATTTTTTTAGATACATAAATAAGTGTAATTTCATTTAAAATATTGAAATATCAATTTTTCATTCGTATTGATACTTGTCTCTTTTCATATACAACAAAGCATTACTTTTGCTTCAGTGGTAAAGCAACTAACATAAGAGTATGTGCATACATGTTACTATATTAGCTTGTATATGGAATGTTTTCATCAACTTTTTACAAAGATGTCTAGTATAAACAAATGTTGGTACTAATTGGTTGTTAGCTATTAACATGCAAAATAAGCAATTAATTTCATTTTTAGCTGGGAGAAGCTAAACAAAAGGATGCTACAATCAACTTTAGCTGGAAACTTGACATTTTAGCTGATTAAAATGCAGTTTATTAGGCATATATTTCTTTCCATATTTGAGTTTATTCATGTTATAAGCTAAATATTAGCCGATCGATAAGCTATGAAAAGCCAATATCAAAACTTAAGTTAGCCTTAATTATGCACGTACATACAATATATCGATCACTATCGTTAGTTATAGAGCCGACATCTCAGTACTTTCATAAAATCCATCAATATGGCAAAATACATGATAATAAGCTTATGAGTTATGACCTCAGAAGTCACTATGTTATATAAGTATTATATAATCCCTACCATGCATAGTAGATTAGTAGTACCATGTTTCTTTCTCTCTTCTTGCGATGTCCTATATGCGCATCCCCACCAAGTCCTTTATAAACTAACAACCAAGTAATTCCTCAACACTTGCATGGTCATGGTTCCTTGTAAAATTATAAGGACACTTGAACGATGGAGATTATGTTGAAGAATATACACTTGGATGATGATGATGGTATCAACCTAACAAATATCTAATAATTGTCCTAGAGTTTTTTTTTTTTTATGGGGCTACCTTTTTTACAAGTCACAAGGGGGAAGAACAACTTAAAGGGACAAAAACTTGTGAAGTTACAACAACTTCATTGGGAAATGAAGAATTCTACTATATATCTAGCTTTTTTTAAAAATATTTCATCCGTTTCTTAATAGACTTTTCATATACTTTTTCTAATCTTATAATCAAATTATAAGTTTTTATACAAAGTAAGATAAATAGGCAGCGAAAAGAAATTTGCTAAACATAGTCCTAAGAGTTTGTTTAGAGAAGAGTTATTTGTTCGTACTCCATCTATCAAATTATTTACTCCATTTTTCATCTAGGATATATCACATTTATTTTATTTCTATATGGTAATTTTTTTCTCTACTTCATTCTCTAAAGTTGGGAACTTGTCGATTACCATGGAGCCATTAATGTGAGACAGAGAGAGTACCTCTTTAAAGTGTGAATTACACGCCCCATTACCAATACACGTGATCATGGCGTGGGGAGTTTCCATTCCCTCCTCTCCTTACATGCAGGGTTTGCTCATGATTCAAACACCAGAATTAGGCGGATGAGTCCTACAACCATTAATTTCGAGAAAAAAAGGAGAAAATGCTATACGACATACGCAACTCAGAAGCTAAACGTAAAAAACCTAAATATTAAGTACTATTAAACATCAATAACACTATTCGACAAATGCATGCTTTTATAATAAATTGATTAAAAATCTTATACTTTCTTCGTTCTAAAATAAATGAAACACTTTACCATTTTAAAAAATGTTTTAAAAATAAATAAATGTTACTTCATTTGGTATTTCTTTACTGTATTCTCTCTTCATCACACGTAGTCCTGTTTTTATTTCTCTCTATCTCTCTCCTCTCCTAAATCCCCTTATCAATCTACTATGTTTCAATTAAAACAAAACGAAAAAAAGTACCCCCTCCGTTTTTTTAGATGTAACATATTGACTTTGGGCACTATTCATCCAATACACTTTAACCACTAATTGTTATTTATACATAAGAAAAAATATAGTCATGATATTGTTTGATTCGTCACGATATACACTTTTCAAATATATATTTTTTATAATTTTTACTTTTATACAATTAGAGATATTATCGGTCAAAGTTGTGTCTCGGCAAATGTGAAAAGTCCAATGTTACATCTAAAAAAACGGAGGGAGTATATTTAATTATTTATCATCTAAAGTCTAAACTTCGACGCTTAAAGTTGCATATAGCGAAATCGCTTAAAGAAAACCCAAAGGCGGTCGGGCTCTTTCTTACTTCTTAGTAGAGATGGCCAACGGTGCGGGCCAATCCAAGCCCATCCAACCCAGCCCACCTCGTGGGCCGTGTGGGTCGAGCCCGCAAAAAGCCCGGTCCAGCCCACCTCGAACCGTGAAATTGGTGGGTGGATCGTGGGCCGAATTTTTTGAGCCCAACCCACGAAAGCCCGCTACTAAAACCGCCCAGTCCGGTCCACGAAACCAGTCCAGCCCGGCCCATAAACCGGACCAGCCCAACCCAAGTAATTATTCAACCAAATTATGTATATTTTAATCAAATTGTATATATTTTAATCAAAATTGTATATATTATAATTCAATCAAATTCAAAAATAATGAAATTATTCATTAATATTAATAATTATATATATTTTAATTAATTTTAAAGGTTTTATGTAACAATAATGAATAATTTCAATGATTCAATAATTTTTTTAAAAAAATTTCTCATGCCAGACCGCCAGCCCGCTAGACCCACGAACCGCCAGAATCGCTCCCCAAACCATGAAAACCCAGAATGAGGCCGGTATGACCAAGATTTTTGGCCGTGGATAGCCCGCCCAAACCGTGAATTTCACGGTCCGGTCCTGGGCCATGAAATCTCAGCCCGGCCCGCTAGGGCCCACGAACTGGCCCGCCCAGCCGCACCAGTAGCCATCTCTACTTCTTAGTTAACAAGAACAAAATCGAGCCATAAGAGTAATTGGACCCACCTCCTGAAGATACCATGTGCCCGAGGAGAGATATACCCGTATTACACGGATCCTACCCCTTAGACTTTGTCATTTAGTATTTACCTCTTCTAACTTTACTCACATGCTCTCACCTCCACTCACTAAATCCTAGACTCCAAAATCTTTACCCTTATGTTGACGCCACATCACCTAATCCACCAATCATAATCTCCAGCAATTTGATTAGTTTTTATCCAAAACGTCTGAGATGGAACAGGTTCACAATAATTTAGGTGTTGTTTGGTGTACATTGTTTAACATAGGAAGTTAAATTTTTAGAAATTGAAATTTTTTGGTATTTGTTTGGTTGACAAATTAATGGAAAGTAGAAATGCAGTAAGTTAAACCCATGAAAATAGGGAACATGAATCACCAAACAACTTCTAGCAATACCTACGAAGTACAATTACATGGGAAAATAAATTCCAAGGAATTTGCACTCCATACATTCAACCAAACAAGCACTTATTGTGCTCCTAAATTGAGTTTATCTCACAAAAACTAATTATATTAAGAAAAAAGAACGACTATATTATACGAAAACTAACAATATCAGAAAATTGACTACATCATACAAAAACTAACTATATAATAGGTGATAATATAATAAAAAGCATGACTACATCGAATGAAAACTGATTAAATGTAAGCTTATTATATATTACCTAGTTTCTTAATAAGTCTGAATACTCCATAACTTTTTTGTTTGATCGCTTGAATGATTCTTTCTCTTTATTGTGGCCCAACTTTCTCTTTCTACCTTCTTTGGTATTCCAAACTTTTCTACATGTTCTACATCTTTTATTAAAGAAACGGATGAAGTATCATATAGTTTTCGGTACATAAGTTTTTATGAACCCAGTCCATTCAAAGATTATTTTTTTTATCATAAATCACCAATCACATTTCCCCTCGTGAGCAGTTGCAGAGGAGAGAGAAAATCCTGGGGATTTTTGCGCGCATATATATAGGGTTTTAAGTGCCCTACCACTTACTATCAACTATATCATCACATTTTCCCGTTTTCCAGCCTCATCTTTCTCTCTCTCTCCTCCATAGTTGTTTTACCGAGTCGCCGAGTCGATTTGGGACTATCGACTCACTGAGTTGGACTCGTTTATCTATCTTCATCTTCTTCTTCAACCTCCAGATATGGACACTTCCAGAGTTTTCGTCAAGGATGTTAAGCGCGTCATCGTTAAGGTTGAAATTTCGACTTCAATTTTACTTTTTCAATTGCATTGTTTTTATCGAATTTCATGCTAATTTCGCTAATTTGAGATTTCTTTAATCTGTGATTGTGATTGTGATTGTGATTATGATTGCGATTTTTTTAATTATTCTTTGAAAATTTTGGAATTGATGTCGATACTTTCAGTTTGCTAATTATGCGAGATATTTGGAGTAATAATATATTCTACCTGGATTGACGTTGTTACAGAAGACATTCCGAAAATTTGCTAATTATAGCTAATTTACGAATTATTATATTTCTCTATTTTATGTAGCTTGTCAAAATAATAAAAATTGACCTTTTTTTTAATTCTCTATATATGGTGATTTTTTATTGTAGATTTTCTTTGAGAAAAAAGATTTTCATTTCCTAGAAGTGATTTTGCATTGTTTTTGTGGTTTGACCTGAGAAAGGAGTAATATCTGATGTGATTTTTTAAGTTCATTAATGGAAATAGATTTTGCATATATTTGTTATTTTTGTATTTATTACCTTTAAAAACGACATCTAAGTGATGTGTCGAGGAAATAAAGGTTGCAACTTTACAGGATCTCTCGTTTACGAGTCTCGGAGTCCTTGTGCAGGGTCACTGTTGGGCCCTACATTTTTCTGCTTTTTTTTTTCCATGTTCAAATGTCTTGGTGAAAGTAATAGAGGGAGAAGAAAACAAAGGTGGAGGGAAGTAAAAGATTTAGTGGCAATAACACGTAGTATTAGGAAAAATCCCAATAATAGACCAAAAGGACAGATTTTTCAATTGAAATGGGTCATTTTTTGGTTGTGCTTTAGCTTCTACTATATTACCGACGTTTCCTTTTGATGGTTACACTTTGCTTTTAAAGACTTTGACTGATTCTCGCGGATGGTTATCAGGTGGCTTCTTGTTAGATTTGTTTTAAATGGTACTTTGAAATATTAGCTTTTTATAATCTTTACTATCATGGAATTAAAGATATGTGTGATTAAAGGTTTTCTTTAGAGACCGTGAAAAAGCAAGTATAACTATTAGAAGAAAGAGAGGTGGCAGCTAACATGTAAGTTCCTAAGAAAGCAACATGAAGATCATGGAGCTAGAATCTATGTACTTGTGACTTTTCTTAAGATACATTGTAGGTGCTTTAGTATGTTTGAGGATCAGGAGATATGGTGGTTGGATTCTTTGATATTTATGGCCTTTATCTCCTGTACTTCTGTTATTTGTTACTTATAATATTAAAGGAGGAAGAAGTATTTGTGCTCTTTTTTCGAATTTTTCAGTATGTGAAGTAATAAAATATGTTGCAGGACTCCCTTTTTTTATATCAGTTTCGTGTGTGCAGTTCCCTTCTTGAATTAATAGACTCTCCCAACGGTTGGATATTGATTTAGTCATTTGTTACTAACAGGTTGGAACTGCCGTTGTTACAAGGAGTGATGGGAGGATGGCACTTGGAAGACTAGGTGCACTTTGTGAGCAGGTAAAGTAACTCTTGTTTCTTTCCAAGTTTTACCTTGTGCGTAGCATCTGTAGGTTCTTTCACCTGATCATAATATCTGGTGGATCTTACTCACATTTAATCCACACTTTTTTTTTTGTTTAATGCACAGCTTAAGGAGTTGAACCTTGATGGGTATGAAGTCATTTTGGTCACTTCAGGTGCTGTCAGTGCTGGTCGTCAGAGGCTTAGGTTCAGGAAATTGGTTAACAGCAGGTTTCTAGCTTTCCTTCTCTATAAAGTTTGTTATTGCATGTGCTGTATGTATTTTGCAGCTCCTTGTAAGTATTATTACTTTTATGCCTAAGAAGTTGAAATGATTGCAGATTAGAAAAAAAAAAGGGTAGTTATGTAGCGTGGCCGGTGGCCTTCCCTATCAGTATTCTGACAATATACTTTCCGGCTAAGGACTGTATACTGACAGTTGCTTACATGAAATATGATATTTAAAGAGGGCTGAAGGCATCAGAGTGCAGCAAATATCAAAAATTAAAACAGAACTGTTATTTTGTCCTGGATTCAATACCTGGGTTGCAAAACTCCTTAATATTAGTTCTTGGATGCCGATTTTGACATCTGAGGGAGCTTAAAAATTAGATTATGACGTGACTTGTTTGAGCATGTATTAGGAACAATCTAGCGTAGATATAATGGGGCAGCGCTATAACAAATACTTTAACTGTTACCACTGTCATATCAGTTTGCCATAGTTTAGAGCGTTGCTATGGAAGTTTCTCTATGATGAAACTACTAAAATCCACTTTTGTGCTGGTAAAAGTTTCAGGTGGTTATGAATTAGATAGAATCACTACTTAGTACTCTGTGAATCCCTTTCTTCTGGGGTGTGAATATTCTTGCATTATTTTGAATTATATATGTTGGTTTTGTGCGACCGAAACAAGTTGAAGATCTGGTTATAAACTTTTAAGTCTTCTTTCTTTTTGGTTATTAAAATCTATGTAAAGGAATCTATCACTTGGTAATCTCAAGGTATATGTCAATATTGCAGTTTTGCTGATCTGCAGAAGCCGCAAGCTGAACTTGATGGGAAAGCATGTGCTGCTGTTGGACAGAACAGTCTCATGGCTCTCTATGACACATTGTTTAGTCAGGTCCTAATCTAAGTAACCACGTATCTGCTCATGGTTGTGGAAAAGCTGTCTTTGAATGGTGGGGGCTTTTTGACATACTTAGTTTGTTCACATAGTGAATGTTTTTGCAGTTGGATCTGACTTCTGCTCAACTTCTTGTTACGGACAACGACTTTAGGGATCCAAATTTTAGATCACAAATAACTGAAACTGTGAACCAGTTGTTAGATTCAAAAGTTGTACCTGTATTGAATGAAAATGATGCAGTAAGTACCAGGAAAGCTCCTTATGAGGTATGTACTGTTTTTTTGCTTAATCTTCATTGATGGATCTTTTTTTCCCCTTTGTTAACCAGGGTTGTACATTAAACAAGGTAAAAGTGTGTCATCGCGTGACCAGGATAGCTCAAAACAAGTAATATCCCACATGTTTTGACTACTCAATTTGAAGCTCTTTTTATCATTTTCAAACATTGCTGAAGGGAAAAAGAACAGAAACTTGAGATTCACTTTGAGAATTTTATTTGGCCATATATCTATGGGTCTTTGCTGATATTCCCGAGCCATTCCACATATCTGATAGTTGCTTTATACTTTTTTTTAACTCCCTTAACCTAAGGATGTAGTGTAGTTTAATTACTCAACTAAATAATAGATGCAGAAACTTTTTGTTATTGTTTACTACTAATGGTTTCTCTTGCAGCTTTCCATAATTCTAATTATGAGCACTTTGAGCAGGATTCATCTGGTATATTCTGGGATAATGATAGTTTAGCGGCTTTGCTTGCTTTGGAACTAGAGGCAGACCTCCTTATTTTGTTGAGTGATGTCGACGGTCTTTATAGTGGTCCACCAAGTGACCCCCAATCTAAACTTATCCACACATATGTTAAAGAGAAGCATCAGACAGAAATAACTTTTGGAGATAAGTCTAGATTGGGCAGAGGGGGTATGACAGCCAAAGTAAAAGCAGCTGTTTATGCTGCCAATGCTGGAATTCCTGTAATTATAGCTAGGTATGGCTCTATGTAATTCGTTTGTTTTGGACGTCTAATGGCCCTTCGTTTCTGGTTCTGTTTTATTACTATTTGTCCAGTTCTGTGTCATTGTTGATTTAGTTACTTTCTATTTTAGGTGTCTTTAAAGCATCTGTCATGTATAGTTGTACTGATTATGGTGTATACAGTCCAGTTTTTTGCAATGTTACTTTGGTTTAGAGATTGTGCTCATGTTGTGAATTTGCAGCAAACTTTCTTTCAGTAGCAAATTGAAATATTTTACTAAGTTGAGTTGTGAATTCTTTTGAGCAAAGGCATGTTGAAAACCTGACAAGAAGTCTTTACCTTCTAGAGCTTCTTTTAAATCGACAATCTCTTTACCCTTATTTCTCAAGACTTCCTCTGAATGATAGCATAACTAGCTCATGGCCAATACTTGTGCTAGATTATGATGCAAATATGCAATATAAGTGCTCCCTGATGCTTCTGCTTATGATTGGTAAGAGGCATCAGTTGAGCAACCTAAGCCTTATATTCCTCCATCTCTATTACTTGTACCATCTCTATTTTGCACATTTGCCGACTCACAACTTTGAGTATGTGTATAGGTAAAAATTATAAAAAGTTATGTTGTGAAGATATATATTGAGCTGAATCTAACAAAATCCCACAAGACTATGTCTTTCTCTATGTTAAATAGTACAAGATGGTCAAATTTGGGTATGTGAATAGTGTCAATAGTCAAAGTGGTGAAAAAAATGGAGGAAGTAATTTTCTATTGCTGTTAGAACTTATCCAGAACTACACTAACTTGCTATTCACAAAATAAAAGAAACAGTGCAAGTGAAACAATTGATTTAGTTCCAATTCCGATTAATTGATCTATTATTATATTGCTTTAATGAACATTACATGTTTAAAATAGCATATGGAGACGATAAATTATAATGCTAGAATTGGGACCAAGTTTGTATGTAGCATTTACTTTTTATGGAGGTAGATAACATGAAAACAATCATATTCTTAAAATATCAATTATTTTTTTGAAGCGTTTATCATTTTTATTTTCTCTTGAGAGAGTTATTTGTATGTTGTTGAGGGTTCCACATTCAAATTGAAATATTTTGCTACTTCCTGAGTAAATTTATCTTCTTGATTTATCTTACAAAGTTCATTTGACCTGATTCTTTTCTGTAACCTTTTGAAAGTGGGAAAGCAACAGACAATATCATCAAAGTACTGAAAGGCCAGCGTGTTGGCACTCTATTTCACAAGGATGCTCATTTATGGGCTCCAGCTAAAGAAACTGGTGCACGTGAGATGGCAGTTGCTGCAAGAGAGTGTTCCAGGAGGCTTCAGGTTATTTTCTTCTCAATGTGATTACTTTATACAGATCAGGTTATCTTTTAAGATTTGAGCTACTTTACATAGAATTCCAACTTCGGAATATATATATTTGCAAATCAAATTAATTTTTAATTAACAGGCGCTGTCTGCACAAGAAAGAAAAAAGATTCTGTTTGACATAGCTGATGCCTTAGAAGACAACGAAGAACTGATTAAGACTGAAAATAATGCTGATATTGCTGCTGCTCAACAAGCTGGATATGAGAAATCATTGGTGGCCCGGCTAGCCTTAAAGCCTGGCAAGGCAAGACAACACTTTATTTTTGCACTCTGTTTGGCTAGTTTTATTTTGTCGTGTGTTTTTTTACTGACTTCCTTCGATCTATGTAAAAGCTGTTTTTCACACTTCTTTTGTGGTGGTTCTGAATCATATGCTGTTTTTATTATGCAGATTTCTAGTCTTGCCAAATCAATTCGTGTCCTTGCTGAGATGGAGGAACCTATTGGTCAAATTTTAAAGAGAACAGAGGTACGGCATCTTTTTCCCTTATTTTTGTGTCTTTAACTCTTTATGCTATCATGTTCCGTTGTTTCAATGAGGACAGAGAAACAATTATGCGTACTTAACGACTATCAGCTTGTAATTTTGTATCTAATGGTACTCTGATCCAGAAACACATACTTTTAGAGTTGTTTTGATCCAAATTAAATGCTTTACATTTTCAATGCAAAATTGGACTAGCACTCCTACTTAATGTCAGTGAGATTTCAAACCCCAATGCTTTTCTTCTAATTATATTAATGCATCTTTTGGTTGCATATTTGTTGCATTTTACAGAACTGGTCCGAATATTTGACTGTGGGGTTTGGAAGGGTAAAGGAGAAGAAATTGCTTTAGCACTATGCTGTGATAGCGATTAAGTGTGTGGCTGGAGCAGAAAGCCCAAATGTCTCAGGATTGGCTTTTCGTGTAATATGTTGTAGGGTTCAGTAATTCTTTCTAGTGTTCGTATGGCTAAAGCAGCTGGGCTTTTTAATGATTATTCTATTGGGCAGACTCAAAGGAACTGGGCTAATTTGTAATTCTGTCTTCTGTTTTGCGGACAACTTCTCTCTTATAGTGCTCGTTCTTGTGCAGATAATTTTTGTATAATTTTCTTATTAAGGGAAAAGTTATTCAGATCTTCTTTCTATTGTGCAAAAGGCTAAACTTGCATTTATTATGGGTTTGAGGGAGTATTTAGATTTGGGAGTGAGGACATGTCTTAAGCACAATTGCGTAGATTACAGAATATTAATCAACGTGGACTTTATGCTCTTGTTTGGTGCTAAGTGAATTTTAAATGCAACTAAATAAACTGATTTCTTTCTTTTCCATGATTACTGTCCTTTCAGATTGCAGATGGACTTATCTTGGAGAAGACTTCATGTCCATTGGGTGTTCTCCTGATTGTTTTCGAGTCTCGTCCTGATGCTTTAGTTCAGGTTTGTATCCTTTTGATTCGCGTTTCTAGCATACTGCCAAGTACTGTCTGCATCTTTTAGCATTGTACCAACTTTGTAGCTCCCCCTCAGTCAATAACTTTGTAACACACAGCCTTTTGGTTTCTAATTTTTAATCTTGTTTAGCTTAGTGCTTGACATAGGATATATGTGAAAGATAACATTGGCATAGGCACTTGATGATGCCAATTTGCAGCATGGGATCAATAGAAGGCTCTATTGTTATGTAAGGGCCACATTATAGAAGAGTTTGACTTGCCAGTATGTGATAGACCATTACGTAGAGCATTTTTTTAAGCTCAAACCGCAACATCATATTTCCATGTCTCAGCCATTACAATCCATTGCTTAAGCTTTAAACCTCTTGATACCTTCGAAGTTCACATATGAGAATTTGTGACCCATGTTTAGTCTCGACAAGTTTGCAGAACCACGTGATTCTTCATGTAATAAGAAGATTAAGTGTTATTGACTATGCCAAAAAAAAGTATCTCTTAGACTCAGTTGATCTTTTCTGTTTGTCACTTTGCGCAATGATGACTGCAGCTGTTAAAGTATGTTAGCAAGATCTGTTCCACAACTCCATGACAAATACCTTAATATTATTCAAGCGGTTGTGGTCGATGAATCTGGTGTGCAAAGATTTGGCTTTCTTTTATAAGCTGTAGGCAATGTGGAATATGCCTGGCAATCAATTTGGTGATGCAACTGTATAGACCTATCTGATGGGACATTCCTTGTTTGATTTATTGTTGGTATACATGTAGCCAATTGGATTTGAGCCTTTTTTAAGAAGGCTCATCTTTGAAGCTGGTTGTGTAATAAGCTATGTCATTCAAGCTCCACCAGTGTTGGGCAGGGTGGGTGCTGCCGTGTACAAGTATCAGACTTGACCATGTTATATGCATTTTGTATATTGTGGTCCAAATTGAAGTGTCAACCTATGTTGGAGTATCCAGTCAGTCTGTGACATAGGTGTTTGAAATAAAAGGAAGTGCTTGAGTTTACATAGGGTAATGAGACATTTTGGAACTCAGATGTCCTGCTGTAGAACCTGACTCCCACGCCAAGAGATGTGAAAGGTTTGAGTTAGAGGGGAATTTATAATTATTGATGAGTTCAAAATTTGTCGGCACTTTGCAAGGATCTTGGTTTCACTCGAGGAAAGTTGTTTACATCTAGTAAAGATTGACAACAACAGTTGATAGGTTTCCTTGTTCTTGATATTCAATGTAAAAAGGATGATTTGGAGTATCCCCATCACACAGTGCAATGTGCTGGTGAATAATTGACATGAACATTTGAGCGTTTTCATTGAGCTGACTTCAATATTGTGACTCGGGTGGAAACTGGATAGTTGATAATGGTATTCCAGTGGCTTTCAAGGATGAGTCTCTGAAAGGAGTTAAAGCAAATACTTGTCCTATAATTTCAGAATGAGTAAAGAAGCTACTGAAGGTGTGCAAAATCCAGAATTAAGGTTTTTATATGCTAGCTCTCATGATTTTCTGTTGTGATCATGAATGTGACTCGATGCTTCTGGACTGTCAATTGATATTGTCCGAACGACACATGTACTGCAAGGATACGTAGGAATTGTCTTCGGACTCGTTAGCTTCAGCTTCTAATATGTTGGTAATATGGTGTTTCCCAATTACATGTACAGCAAAGATACACAGGAATTATTCCCTTATTATATTCCAAATTTATGTTGTATCACAATTCTTTACAAAAAATGAATACATATAAAGAAGACATAATAGTAGGCCAAGAACAGGGTATTCTATGTGTGTTCAAGCTATGATGATGATCATAAGATATATCTTTTTCTTTTGCCCCGAAGGATATATCAGACGGCTTTTAATCACTTTATTTTCTTTTCCTATTAATTTAACGCTTTTTATTGTTCGCCCTTTTATACAAACGTTCTAGCGAAAAGGCTGTCGCAAGTGTCTAAAAATGTATTCCAAAGTGTCCTATTAGCATATATAACAATAAGAAAATTCCATCTGGGGTGTCTTAGACTTATTGGGGCAGTTGGTGTTGGATACATTTGGTGTATGGGACTTGCTGCCTACATGAATTTACCATATAACTTCAGCTAAGATAGTTTTATATATATATATGTGTGTGTGTGTGTGTGTGTGGAGTTCTCAAGACATTGACTCCACAGTAAAATTCTACATGCGTGCTGGCTGTTCTTATCGCTGATGTAATGACCTCTGCAGAAACACGAAATTGTATCTCTCTCCCTATTATCCTCTCCAAATTTAGTATTCATATGCAACATTTGGCTCTACCTGTTCTCTTTAAAAGTGCAAACTTAAGCTTGAGGCCCTCAGATTGAAGTTTATAGGGTCAATATGAATCAGTGTATAGTATATATCGTTTTATTAGAACTTAGATGGCTCATATGGTTGTACATGGTACAATATTCTCTTCTTACTCCTTCCTAACACTCCCTGCCCGGGGGTCCAAATTGCAGATAGCTTCATTGGCTGTACGGAGTGAAACGGACTACTTTTGAAGGTGGGAAAGGAGGCAAAGAGATCGAATGCTATTTTGCACAAGGCTTATACTATTCCCTTTTGTGTTCATTTTAATATTGTTTGAACAACTGCTCTATATCTCTAATTACAACTGTTTCTTGCTTATAAGGATTTTTTTTTGCGATTTTAGGTTATTACTTCCTGCTCTACCAGACAAAGTTGGTGAGAAACTTATTGGTCTAGTCACCCACAAGCAGAGGAGATACCTGATTTGCTCAAGGTAGGTATCCGTATAAACATTTATAAATGAAGCAATCAGTGACTATAACTCGGACTCTTCATAATACCCTCAAGCACCCTTTGTCTGATTCTTGACACTCAAGCCATATATGTAGACACTTTGACATATCATGTTTTGCCAAATTCATAGGAAAGCCGAGTTAGACACTTGAACATGTACCTGTGCCTCAACACAGTAATATCCGATTCCGAGTAAATAGGTTTATGATGAATCGTTCCAAAAAATTTACTGTTGTTGCAGCTTGATGACGTCATTGATCTGGTCATCCCAAGAGGCAGCAATAAACTTGTCTCTCAGATTAAAGAGTCAACAAAAATTCCTGTCCTTGGACATGCCGGTAAGTAATGTT